>JAPZIH010001238.1:0-49999 GCA_027410445.1 Discoglossus pictus
TAAATCACATATTTTAATTGTCTAACTACGATTCGTCGTCACGCTGCGTTGCGTAGTGCGTACGACTTAGCGATGAGCTGCAGCGCTCATCGCCCCGGCGTGCCTCGCGCAGCGAGGCGAGCCATTACACCGTACCACTTTGCCGATCGTACGACTTTGCCATCGCTTGGTGAGCCTCGCGTAGCGAGGTGAGCCGTTAAATTGTACCACTTTGGCAATGAGCGCCGCAGGCGCTTATTGCAGGCGAGCCTCACGTAGCGAGGTGAGCCGTTACATCGTACCACTTTGGCAATTAGCGCGTTACATTGTAGCACTTTGGCAATGAGCGCCGCAGGCGCTCATTGCAGGCGAGGCGAGCCGTTACATTGTAGCACTTTGGCAATGAGCGCCGCATGCGCTTATTGCAGGCGAGCCTCACGTAGCGAGGCGAGCCGTTACATCGTACCACTTTGGCAAATAGCGCGTTACATCGTAGCACTTTGGCAATGAGCGCCGCAGGTGCTCATTGCAGGCGAGGCGAGCCGTTACATTGTAGCACTTTGGCAATGAGCGCCGCAGGCGCTTATTGCAGGCGAGCCTCACGTAGCGAGGCGAGCCGTTACATCGTACCACTTTGGCAATTAGCGCGTTACATCGTAGCACTTTGGCAATGAGCGCCGCAGGCGCTCATTGCAGGCGATCCTCGCGTAGCGAGGCGAGCCGTTAAACCGAGCCGTTAAACGAGATAAGCGGCGGAACAAAAACAGTAAAAAAAAAACACTAAATACACACTAAAAAATAAAACAAAGGTCACTTACAGCATGGGGAACCAGGCAGGACGTCTGGAAGTGGGTTGGAACTGCAATTTATATCGATTTAGCCGAGTTACAAAGATCGAAAATCGGCTAAGCGAGAAAAAAATGGCCGCCGAAAAAAATGAAAACGAGGCTATACTACTACGAACTGCGTAAAACACAGCCACAGACGTATGTGTTTGAAAAACAACGAGATAAAGGATGCGGATTAACCGCGCAATGAGTAAAAAGACAGTAGCGAGTACATTTCACGAAACGATATTACCGATTTACGCATTAACACAGATTTCCCGCCTTTGGCTCGCGCCACATAGGATTTCCCGCCGAAAACAACGCATTTGGTTTGCGCAACTGCGGATTTCCTGCCTAAAACTATGAATTTGTCTCGCGCACAAACCCTATATATAGGGCACATTTCACACATGACTCACACTTTCTCCTCAGGTGATGGTCTGACTGGATGGTCTGACTGGATGTTTTTTGATACCGGGAAATCGCAAGAGATTGTTAGCTCTTCAGTATACTGCTTCAGCATTATTACATTAAAAAAGGTAAATATATTATTTATAATTATTAAATAATAAATTGGTACTTAATTAATAAATAATAGATAAGAAATGTAATTAATAGAAAATTAATATTGTGCTTATTATTTATAATTATTAATTAAAAAAATTGGTACTTACTTAATAAATAATAGAAAAGAAATGTAATTAATAGAAAATTAATATTGTGCTTATTATTTATAATTATTAATTAATAAATTGGTACTTAATTAATAAATAAGAAATAAGAAATGTAATTAATATAAAAATAATATTGTGCTTACCTGTGTGAAACAATTGTTAATAACATTCATAATGTACATTAATTAATTAATTAATTATTAATATCAAAATTAAGAATGTCAATAAAAAAAATATTTATTATTAATTATTAATGTACATTAATTTAACAATTATTTTGTTATATGTCGTGATTACCTGTGTGAAACTATTGTTAATAACATTCATAATGTACATTAATTAATTAGGAACACATTGATTCATTAATTATTAATGTACATTAATTTAAGAACTATTTTGGGATATGTCGTGATTACCTGTGGGTAAGAATTGTAAATAACATTCCTAATGTATCATTACTAATCATTAATATTAAAAAACGTTAACGTTTAAGAATGTGCATAAAAAATGGAACACGTTGATTAATTAATTATTAATGTATGTACATTATTTAAATAATTCAGTTCTTATATATTTTGTATACCACACTAAAAAAAATAAAGGGAACATGGTTATGTGTTGATGTTATATTTAGTCAGAATTAATTTAATATTAATACACATTCATTGATTCTTATTTAAAGACTAACAGTAATATTGAGTGTATGTTATAATCTATGCTTTCATATGTGTGTTCATGTTGATTTATTGATATATTTATTTCATGTTTTTAATCTATGCAAAAATAGGTATGTTAAGACTCATTGATTAATACAGATATTATACATTAATTTTACTATTTTGTATAATTGCAGTGAATTCTACGTGAATGACCAGAGATAGTGACGTTTGCACAAATTGAACATCATAAGGATAATTTGGACAGGTATAGAATTTTAATTATATTACTATGGCAAAATATTAAAAAAGATGATGTTTTTAATGTAGACAAATATATGTCTGTTGATGTTCATTTAATGATATTGATGAAGCAAAAGTTTAAAAATATTATCTATTTGATTTTACAGTTTATTCGGATCTGCAAGGGAATAAACAGACAGTGTGACGTTTGCAGCCTTTGAACAACATCAACATCATCTTCACAGGTAAAAAATGTTATTTTGTAGTGACGCATAGAAAAAGGCTATGTATTATATATTTGGTGAAAATTTACATTGATTGAAAATGAATAGTACTTATTGAGTCATTAATTTATGATATTTAATTAAAACTTTAAAAAAGTTGAAAAGACAATACTAAGTAATAATAATATTTAAAGAAAAGAAGAAGCTTACAACACTTGCAAAAAAAAGGATGGTATGCTGTGAATTCAATCAAGAAGGAATGTCATTAAAAGATTAGTAATATAAAGATGGATATGTGCAGCTATTTCCGATTTCATATATGTCAATAAAATACTTTGATAAATGGTTTCATTTCTTTCAGACTAAAGTGCAACAATTGAAAATGTTTTATTAGTTTATTCATCTACTTTAATCTAAAAGTACAAATCGGAAAAAAAATGTATATAAAACAAAGAACAAACAATAATTACATCTCTATTTAAAATTACAGATTAAAATGGCGGACAATGGAGAAGACAAAATTGAACGCAAAAGAAGATTGGCAAGGGAAAGGAAGCAAAGGTGGAGAGATGCTCAGACACCGGAAACTTCACAACGCTTGCGAGAAGAAGATCGACAGAGACTTTTAAATAAAAGAAAGATGAGTAAGAAAGCCGCAAGTGAGTGTGTTGGGGCTTCCAAGAAACGTAAAAGTAAACAAAAACATCTCTGTGAACCATTGTCCAAAGACTCTATTTTGCAGAATGACTTAAATGTAGACACACAAGAAAAAAATGTACATATAGAAAGTGGGTCTGATATTTATGTTGAAGAAATGCATGATAATGTGTTTACTACTGCAGTACAAGTAGATACTCATTATTGTGGGTTACTTAATGTGGTTTGTCAGTTTTGTGGGGCCTATCATTTTATAAAGGAAAGACCTACTGACGGAAATTTCATTAGTTGCTGTCAGAAAGGAAAGGTGAAACTTCCACTAAGACATCCATTTCCATATTATTTAGAATGCATTATGAGTGATCCAACATTTCCAAATTATAATAATTTCAAACAAAACATAAGGTCTTATAACAGTGCAATTTCATTCGCTTCAATGGGTGCATCATTAGCAGAAAATGTACCAGGACATGGTCCTTACTGTTTCAGAGTTCAAGGTCAAATATACCACCAAACTTCACATTTACACCCACAAGAAGGACAGCAAAGGAAATTTGCACAGTTATATGTCTTAGATACGATGGAAGCTGTGGAACAAAGAATGACACTTCCAGAAAATAGACAGTGTTTGCGCATAGTCTTTGAACAGCTTGAAAAAATTATGGAAAAAACCCATATAGTCAAGCATACAAATAATTAGCACAGCTTGAAAAAGAACAACAGGAACATGCTCAAAGACATCAATTGCCTACACCAAGAGTCAATATGGTGTTAAAAAGAGATAGCAACACTGATCAAAGAAGATATAATTTACCTACTGTAAACGAGGTTGCCATGGTGTTTAAAAATGAAGATGGTGAACCACCTTTTCAGCGGGATATTAGAATATATCCACGCAATGAAGAACAACCATTTATCAACATTAATATATTAAGCTGTAATTTAGATCCAATGAAATATCCCATTTTCTTTCCAAATGGGGAACGAGGATGGGAACCAAAATTACAATTGGAAAGTTTTCCCAATACTAAACTTCGTATTAGATCTAATATTTCCATGCTGGAATATAAAGTGGCACAAACTGCTATCCGTGATTGTTTTAATCCAATTTTACATGGAGGAAAACTCACTCAACAATGGATTATTGATTCATATTTACAAGTTGAAGCCAATAATCTAAATTTTATTAAATATCAACAAAATAAATTACGAGTAGAACAGTATTGTGGATTAATGGATTATGTGGCAGATTTAGCTTCCAACAGAGACATTCCAGCTGGAAGAGCAATTATTTTGCCATCCTCTTTCCAAGGATCTCCTCGCAATATGCGAGAAAGGTATAATGATGCCATGGCTATTGTTACAAAATTTGGAAAACCAGATTTATTTATTACATTCACGTGTAATCCACAATGGCCAGAGATCAAGGAAAATTTGAATCTGGGACAAACTACTTCTGACCGACCAGATTTAGTGGCAAGAGTATTTAAAATCAAACTCAATTCATTAATTCATGATATCACTAAAGCACACTTATTTGGACAATGTGTGGCTTTTGTTTACACCATTGAATTTCAAAAAAGGGGATTGCCACATGCTCACATACTTTTAATACTGCAGGAAAAAGACAAGTTGAACACTGCAGAGAGAGTGGATTCAGTAATTTGTGCACAATTGCCAAACCAAGAAAAATATAAAAAACTTTGGGAGATTGTTACACATAGAATGATTCATGGCCCATGTGGAGAAATGAATCCGAATTCACCATGTATGGAAAATAAAAAATGTACTAAAGAATTTCCAAAACAATTTCAACTGGAAACTTATGCAAATTGTGATGGATATCCTTTGTATAAAAGAACACAAGGACAAACAGCTATTATACGTGGCCAAAAGGTTGATAATAGATTTGTCGTTCCATACAATCCACATTTGCTCATTAAGTACAATGCACACATCAATGTGGAAGCTTGCACTTCAATTAAATCAATTAAGTATGTGTATAAATATATATACAAAGGATATGATGCAGCTACTGTTGTTGTACAAGGTGTTGGAAATGAAAACGAAAATCCAATTTTACATGATGAACTATCAAATTATTTAGATGCTCGGTATGTGAGTGCTTCTGAAGCAATGTGGCGCCTTTTGAAATTTGAGATGCATGATCGGTCACATGCTATCTATCGTTTAGCTGTACATTTGCCTCAAAGTCAGTTGGTTTGCTTTACTCAAGGAAATGAAAGATCTGCATTATATCAAAGTGAAGACAGAGATACTACGCTTACTGCGTGGTTTAAATTAAACTGTAAGGATACAGAGGCCAGACAATTTTTATACATAGAGATACCATATTACTATGTATTTGTAAATGGTCTATGGTGACAACGAAGAAGAGATACTCATAAAATCATACCACGCATTTATACCGTCAGTCCAAGGGATATTGAACGTTTCAGCTTAAGATTACTTCTGCTACATGTTCCCGGTGCACAGAGTTTTGAGCATTTACGTACAGTGAATGACATAGTTTAAGATACATTCCTATTAGCTGCAAGACATCAAAATTTCATAGCTGATGATACAGAATGGGAGAGGTGTCTGAAAGAAGCAGCACTATGTCAAATGCCTAAGCAAATGAGACAACAATTTGCATTCATTTGTATATTTTGCAATGTACCTGATGCTTTCACTTTGCGGGAAACATTTAAATTAAACATGTCAGAAGATTTCTTGAAACGTTACAGAGAACCAATAGCTCTGTTAAAAACATTGATGAAAATCCAAGAAATATTGTTGGCTCATGGATTAAATTATGCAAGTTTTAATTTACCTGATCCAGGACTTATAGATGACATCAATTTTGATGATTATGACACTGAGCTTCAAAAACAAAAAACCCAAGAAAAACTGGCAAGTTTAAATACTTTACAGTTAGAAGTATTTCATGCCATCACAAATGCTACAGATGATGAAATGGTCAAAGACCGGTATTTCTATCTAGACGGACCAGGTGGATCAGGAAAAACGTATCTGTACAATTGTTTGATGAGTTTATTTGATCACAGGGTCAGATAGCTATGCCATTTGCAACAACTGGAATTGCTGCACTTTTGTTAGATGGTGGGAGAACTGTGCATAGTGGATTTAAGCTGCCAGTTCCCATTTTGGAAACATCAGTGTCAGATATTAGACTCAATTCCATACAAGCAAAACAATTCAAACTAACTAAACTAATTATCATAGATGAGGCAACAATGATGTCATGTCATGCACTGCAATGTATTGACAGATTCTTAAAATAAGTAATGGATAATAAGTTGCCATTTGGTGGAAAGGTGATGCTGTTAGGAGGCGATTTTAGGCAAACATTACCTGTTGTGCCACATGGAAATAGAACAGAGATCATTGAAACATGTATCAAGACCAGTAAACTGTGGCAAATATTTACACATCTCAAATTAGAATTAAATATGAGATCTGAAGGCCAAAATGAATTCAATGACTGGCTCATTAAAATCGGAGATGGAAAGCATCCAGAAATACAGCATTTACCAAATGATACCATTGAAATTCCATCAGAAATGGTTTGCAATGAATCACTCATATCAGCCATATTTCTAAACACTCTTAATAATGAGGATTACACAGACATTGCAAACAAAGTAATATTAACATCAAAAAATATCGATGCCTTGAATGTAAATAACGAAATTTTAAAATACATCAATGCACCACAAAAGAATTATTACAGTGCAGATTCTATTCTGTCAGATGATAAAGACAGTGAATCGAATTTTAGTATCGAAATTATTAATTCGTTAACACCATCTGGAATGCCCCCACATATTTTACAATTGAAAAAAGGCGCAATTGTTATGTCATTGCGAAATATGAATCCAAAAAAAGGACTTTGTAATGGGACCCGATTAATTGTGCATGAGTTAAAAGATCATTTTATACATGCAGAAATTATAACTGGTACCCATAAAGGTGAACGAGTTTTTATACCAAGAATTGATTTAGCTCCAAGTGAGAGTGGTTTGCCCTTTGTCCTTCAACTGAGACAATTTCCAGTTATAATGGCATTTGCTATGACCATCAATAAATCCCAAGGACAAACTTTTAAGTCAGTTGGGATTTTTTTAAAGGAACCAGTTTTTGCACATGGACAACTCTATGGCCCTCATTCTATTATCGGCCGTAAATCGGCTGTAAGGCTGCGATTCCTTGCGAGGGTTCAGTTAACTCGCGATTCTATTATACGGCCCCGCAAGGATCTCCTTTTACGGCCGGCCGCATATCTTGGAACCGGCCGTAAACTGTGAAATATAAAAACTGAAAAATAAATTCAAGCCTGCACTGTACAGCTCTGTAAATGCTAGGGATCATATTGGGGGACATGAGGATTAAAAGGAACCCACTCTCAAGCTTGCACATCTGCCCAAACCCGAGTTCAAATTAACTGTTTATTTGCCGGCTGCGGCGTGGGTGTGTCTGAAGTGCTCCAAGCACTCTGGACTTTTTACATGGATATTTTACGGATATTAAAAATAAAATATTTTACGGATTTGAGTACAGGATAATTATGTGCTATTTTTTCTAAAACCTAAAATCCCTTTATAGTCTTCGCAAAGTGCAGGGTGGCTTTATTTGGGCTATTTTATGTGCTTAATTGGTGCTAGCGAGACCTTTTTCCTGCAAGTAACTGCGGCTCGCTTTTAGCCTTGCAGAGAGGTTTCCCGGAGCAATTGAATTGCAAATCTCTTGCGGCCGTTTAAGATCAAAGGCTTTCCTCCGGCGCGAGCGGCCGCAAGAGATAGCAAGGCACCGGCCGCAAGCCTGCCGGAATCCCCGGCCGTAAGGGAATAGAATAGCCGAATAGCTTGCGGCCGGTCCTTGCGGCCCCGCAACGGCTGCGGCCGATAATAGAATGAGGCCCTTTGTGTCTTTTTCAAGGTGCACTAATCCAAAAGAAATTAAAGTGCATGTTGAAGAAAACGAAACTCAGGGTCATTTATTGGACAATGGATGTGTTTACACCAAAAACATTGTCTACTATGAGGTGTTGGAAAGATAGAGGACAATGGTTTCATTTTAATGCCAAAATTTTATGGGACTCAATATGATTGCACAAAAAAAACATTTCACATACAACATCCAAAGAATAAACAGTAAAATATCCTTAAACAGATTGGAATGGGTTCAAAGTTTTATAGTTACATGATTGGCCCCACAAAACAATTAACTGACTTTTTCAAGTTTATAACAGTTAAATGTTATTGTTTGATGTTAAAATTTCAGATGTTAAATATGTGTTTTTGGAATTTTGAAAAAAGTTTGGTCAATATATATGTGGTATAGTCAAATATGTATTGTTAGTATAAAGTTTAACTATTTTAAGAATAATTGGAAATGTATTATTTAAAGACAAAGTATTGATTCAGGGAGAAATCCGATTGCCAGTTAATGGGGTCAGGAAGGAATTAATTTTTTTCCCTCTTTATACAATTGGACAAGTTTCAATAGAGGGTTTTTATTGTTTGCCTTCCTCTGGATTCAATGCTAATTTAGTTTAACAAGAGTTTAATAAATATGTTACAAATGATAAAAAGCATGTTATTGTTAAAACAATTTACTTACTCTAAGTTAATATAGTCCGCAGTTACTCAGTGATAAATATGTATTGAAAAGTGTTAGTATTGTTAACAAAATGTTGAACGAATGTTTCATATACAAGTTGCATGTTACAAAGTTTAATGTTTGTGAAATATAAGTTGAAAGTTAAAAAAATAAAAAGTTAAATAAATAATGTGTTTTTTTTTTTTAGAAAAAAAAAAAGAACAAATGTAGGTGACTCATTTTGTGTTGCAAACAAATTTCACAACATTAAATTTTTATTGACCGACATTTTTTGACGGGCAAGTCGCTAGTTACTATATATTCATTTATTTTTTTACCACAGATCTGAGGACAGATTATCCATTCCAAATGGAATATTTTATATCTGCACAATTAGCGTAGATAGTTGCATGGCATACGTAGGTCTGATAATTTAACAAGATAGGCTCAAATAGAATTGGATTCTTTATCTAATCAAAATCTTGAATTTTATTATGGTCACCAAAAGATAATAAAGTGATCAGAGAAAATAAAAACCCTTATATATGAAGGGAATATTGTTATGGAACAAATATAAGATCAAATGCAATCTTACCAGAAAGCAATCTGATGACACCAGGTAGAGAGGAACGGGCATTTCAGTGATGGATGCATCAAGGTTAGGTTCCCAGTGTAAATTTCATTTAAGAAGGCAAGGTGTTATAATATGCCGGATAATATTACAATAATAATATTTCAATTGTTGCAGATTAATAACAGCCTTATTAAATTGCGATTCGGCCAATTGAAAAGAGCTCTATATAAGCACAGAGCATTTTTTTTTACAGAATCTTTTAGTTGGTGAAGACCTTGCTTTTGGATAGAAGTTCACTAACAAAAAAATCTGTAAAAAAAATATGCTCTGTGCTTATATAGAGCCCTATTCAATTGGCCGAATCACAATAAGGCTGTTATTATTTATTTGGTTCTATGCTGAGTCCGAAGACATGGTATGAGAGAGTATGTCTTACATGCCCATACATAGGGACAGAAGATTTTTTGAAAATCCATTTTGAGGTAGTAGAAATGCTTTGTTAACAGAAACATCCTTTAAATATATTTATAGAATGTATTTAACTCCCTCTAGGTTGCACAAAATTAATGGGGATATTTCCTCAAATGGCTTTAGAGGACACGGCTAATGAGGCACGCTTAAACTTTTCTTTTGGGACTGTTGGATAGTTAACAATGTTTGGGAAAAGGTTAGCAGAATAATATCTAAGATATTAGAGTCAGACATTCATATGGAACCAGTGAACTGTCTTCTTAATCTGCCCATTCCCATAGAGCCAAAAGTTGAGGCCAAATAAGCTAATTTTGTATTTGCAGCCAACGGTTATTTATAACATCTACAGGTCTACAGAAGGAAGTGCCTTATCCTTTTCTTATTCATTGGATTAATGACACTATGTAGATGTTAGCTAGCACCTTGGAAGATAAAGTGGATAAGTGCAAAATTATTTGGGCACCTTGACTACAATCAAGATATGCTAGGCATTTTAATACTATCTAGACTGGGATGGATACATGTCAACTATATATTATTTGTTATATGTAACAAATTATTTTACTTGAGTGTATTGCTTGACAAGTTTGAAATTAAATGTAATATGAAAATATTGTGATATTATTATCATTCAGATATACTTTATTATTTTTCAAAAAAATACTATTTTGAAGAAATGTACTATTTTTAACAACATGCAACATGTTTTTAAAATATATTATAAGTTATATAATTTATTATCTTTTATATGTAATTATGCTGCTATGAAATTTTCCATTTTGTCTTTGGCAGCCCAATTTACTTAGATGGGATTAGACTTTGAATACACAGGAAGTCTGCACAAGAGGAAGTTGCAGCTACACCTGCAAGTGCTCTCGGTTTAAAATAACATACTACCTGAGAAAGTAACAGGCAACAGCAGCGACGAAAACTAGCTGCAATATATAAAGGTTGCATTTATTTATTTTGTCTTTCTAAAAACATATTGCCCATTATAATTTGTAGTTATTCAAAAAACAATATAGAAACATTTGACCACAGTGGTCCTTTAATATCTTATATTTTTCTTTATATGAGTTTTTAAAAATAAATAAAACAGCATTGTGTATTATTCTTACACTTTTTCAGTTATTTTTTGTGTTTCTTTCATTTACAGGAACTGTTTGAGCCCAAGCTCAGCCTCATCTTCAAGATGTGTATCCTTTCCTTGATGAACACAACTTATTCTATATTTCTGGGCTGATGCATCTATCCCAGCCATTTTGAATCCCTTCACTATGTATTCACTGGTATTTCATATTCATATCTTCTGCTGTCCAACTACAGATCATGTGCTGAGATCACTCCTTACAATATATATTTCTGAATCTTTTAATCTCGTAATGTTCTTTGAGCAAAAGTGATAAGTAACTTAAATTGTAAATTCAAGGACAGGTTGCTCTGATATTTTGGTGTGCGTTTAGCACTATGTAATATGTTACCTTCTAAAAAATAAACTAAATATTGAATTATTGACAGCAATAATAAAAAATAATGAAAATGTATAATATCAAGTCAGTTGTGTTTTGTATGTGATTA
This sequence comes from Discoglossus pictus, assembly GCA_027410445.1. Taxonomy (NCBI): domain Eukaryota; kingdom Metazoa; phylum Chordata; class Amphibia; order Anura; family Alytidae; genus Discoglossus; species Discoglossus pictus. The sequence goes on from JAPZIH010001238.1 coordinate 11,506, forward strand.
GTCCATATAAAGAGTGGGGGTAGCCTTTAACATCTCTTAAAGGGGCTTAGGTTGTTATGGACCGTGTGTTTTACCCCGACTGGGGTTAGTTATGGCTCATTCCCATTTCACTTCTTCTTTAAATGAGAGACTTAATAAAGAGTTGTTATACAAACACTACAAATGGCTCTTAGGGTAATTGATTTTTTTTGTTTCGTTCAGACTTTTCCGACTTTCCATGACCTCATGGATTGTAACACAACAGGCGCATCTTTTTGTCCATGATCATGCTGATCCACTTGGTTTTCATGGCAGAGATACTGGAGTGGGTTGCTAATGCCTTCTCCAGTGGGCCACAGTATACAGCTCTTGGTATTGCCAGGTGGTCTCCCATCCAAGTACTGACCAGTACTGTTTGGCTTCAGGGTGGTGTGACCTCTTGGTTCCCTGACTGGAATCAAACCCAGTTTGCAGTGTTGAGTGCACCAAAACCTAACCACTGGACCACCAGGGAAACCTTAATAATTGCTTCAGTATGAAGTAATTAATGTATTTGACATATACCTGAGACAAACAGAAATTTAACAAACAGTGAAACAATTAATAGAGGTAAGAATAAATAAAGATAATTGTGCCTTTTTTCTCTTAGGATCTGTGATTAAAAGTACTTGGGAATCCTCCATGCAGGGGCGTAGGGACTGGGGGATAAGGGGGAAAACGTCTTATCTTCCTTCTCTTTTCTTATTCTCTACGTCATTCTTCTTACCATCTTTATGTTGTTTATTCTTCTCTCTCATACCTCTTTTCCCCCCTCCCTCTATCCTTTTTGCTCTTAGCCTATTTTTTCCCCCCTCTTTTTTGTTCTCCCTCTACCCACCTTTTCTTGTTCCCTTTTATTCTTCCTTTCTCATCCTTTCTCTTTTCTCTCCTCTACTTTTTACATTTCTACCATTTTATGGCCTTCTTTTTCTCCCTCACCTTTTTATCTCATTCACTTCTCTCATTTGCTATTTCCCTTTGACCTTTTCTCTCTGTGTCTTTTCTCCATCTATGCTCTCTCACTCACCTTTTATTTCTCACTCCACATTTCTTCGGTTACTCTTCTTTCCTATTGGCATTCTCCCACTCCTTCCTCTTCTTACATTTCTCTTCATATGTTGGAGGGATCCCTGTTTACCACAGCTTCTCCAGCACTTAGTAGGGGAAGAACTATCAAACCTATTAATGTCTTCAGGCGTTAGATGCCATCTGTGGACGATTTTGAAGAACATGTGTGTCCTTTCTTATCTCACTTCCTTCTACTCCTATCTTGTCTACCCCATCTCCTCCTCTTTCTCTCTCCTCTCCCTTGGCTTTTCATTGCTCTTAGTCTTGTATTCTCTATTTCTACACACACTTCTCTTCAATGTCATATTCCTCTCCTAACGCATAAAAATCTCCCATCATCTTGAAAATTAGACATTAATGTACTTAGCTCTCCCCTCTTTCTAATATAGAGACTTTAAAAGGAGATGGCGTCTGGAGAGATATCAGAATGTTATAGAAGGGGAGAAGATCCCGGGAGCTGGAGAGGAGAAGGAGGTTAAAGCAAACCACTGGATAAGAGGGGTAAACTGGAAGGGGACTATCTTAGGTAAGAACCAACAAGAGGTTTATGGGTTTACATGTTAATTACATGTTAATTACCCGAGGAAGTGAGTAAAGTAAATATATCTGCACATTTCTGTGCAGTGGGGTTTCAGCAGCACACATGACTTATAGAAGCTCACCATCACTTTTTGTGGCTAGCCACTTATTATTATTATTGTCATTTATTACGCGCCGACATATTCCGTAGCGCTGTACATAAGTAAAGTTCCAGATAAAGATAAATACAAATTACAAATTAACACATAGCAAAGCAAGGAGGGCCCTGTCTTTGAGCGAGGAATCCAGTGTCCATGGTGCTTTCCCCAAAGCACATTGCAGGATTGAAACTCACAGACTTAAAACCTAAAGGTATTGTGTGTGGTAAAGGACGAAGAGACAGGTGATGAGCGTGTTAGGGTGGAAGGTGTTACGCTTCTTTAAAGAAATGTGTTTTTAGTGAGATTTTGAATGTTTTGAGGCAGGAGGAAAATGTGGTGGAGCGAGGCAAGGATTTTCAGAGAATAGGGGCAGCACAAGCAAAGTCCTGAAGGCTAGAGTGAGAGGAGGAGACAAGAGTTGTAGAAAGAAGAATGTTATTAGCAGAACAAAGAGGGCGGGTGGGGGAGTATTTACTTAGCTGCATAAGCTTTAAATCCTCCCCCTGGGTTTTGTTGGGCTCCTATGCACCTGCCTCCATGTAAGAGTATACCTTTATCAACATATTGCTGTGTCTACATTGATGTAAGGGGTCCATGGATCAAATATGTTGGAGAATTGTAGTTATTAACTCTCCATGTTGTGAGAGATTTTTTCCCTCTTTTGTTATTTTAAAAATGTCTATACTACTTCCCATCTCTCTTCGTTACTGAATATAATTCATCTGAGCAATGTCTTCCCTTTAGATTTGCTGCCTCGGCATTTGCCATGTAAAGAAATACTTTATTCTGTTTATTCAAGACATACTTTCCAGCTACTGATATAAATATTAGGTAATATATATGGTTAATTTCGCAAATTCAGAATTACGTCTTATCATAGGGTTTAGCAACACATTATAAAAGAAATTAATGAAATGGGTAACCTATAAACATGTCCGCTGTGGTTTCCAGTCAACCTTCTGTTCTCTAAGATGCGGTTTCCTTTTCTCATAAATATTCTAAATCACATCAACCAGAGAATTCCAAATTATAAGCACCAGTAAATCTGAAAAAAAGAAAGAACGCCTGTGAATCGTGTATAGAAGATGAAAATATGGCTCATAACAATGATATAATGGGAAGTATCAGACGATATCATTATTTCAGGATGTAAAAGGGAGTTACAACTGGAGGGCATTTAAAAATAGAGAGAAAACATGTTGCTTATCTGGTGTTAAAATGTTCTGCTTCATCAGTTTAATTTTGTCAAGCAGCCAAAATAAATGCAAATCCAAAACTTTCATATTAATAACTGTATAAATGAACGAGAGATGTGCCAAGTTATGGGAATCACTGGCAATCTGAATGTTCCTGAAGCAGCATATATTCTTTTCAGCTGCTGATCTTGCCTTGCATAAACACAGCAGAAGATTATAGTGAAGGTGACCTTGATGCAGACATCAATAGGCAGTGAACATATAGTATTCTGACTATGGACAGAAAAAGTGCTTACTAATCTAAAGAATAAAGGAGCTAAGCAGAAAATAAGGAAAGACAGGGATGCAGACAAGGTGAATAAGGAAAAAGTGAATGAGCAGCAAGATTTTAATGAAGGTCGAACAAAGATAGGCTGTGGATTTATTCCTTCCTGGATAACAACGGGTTTAGTGTGCTGGAACACCACCTGCTATATATTGATCCGGCAGCGATATACAGTTACATTGCATGGAGAATTTAGTTACCGATGCAGAGGTGTGTAGTGCACAGGAAGCAACTTCTGATGTATCCTTATCCACTCAGATTGCTACATAATGCTGGGCACATGGCTATAGCTACCTGGACTGAGTACACATGTGCATTCGGGCCCATAAAGAATTCCTTATGTAAGATTATAGGTCTAGATAAACATAAGTTAATGTATATGGGCCTCATTCTATTATTGGCCGTAAATCGGCCGTAAGGCTGCGATTCCTTGCGGGGGTTCTGTTAACTCGCGATTCTATTATACGGCCCCGCAAGGATCTCCTCTTACGGCCGGCCGCATATCTTGGAACCGGCCGTAAGCTCAGAAATCTACAAAGTCAAAAAGAAATTCAAGCCTGCACTGTACAGCTCTGTAAATGCTAGGGATCATATTGGGGGACATGAGGATTAAAAGTAACCCACTCTCAAGCTTGCACATCAGCCAAACCCGAGTTTAAATTAACTGTTTATTTTCCGGCTGCGGCGTGGGCGTATCTGAGGTGCTCCAAGCACTCTGGACTTTTTACATGTATATTTGACATATATTAAAAAAATATATATTTTACGGATTTGAGTATAGGGGAAATTTGTGCTATTTTTAAAATCACTTTATAGTCTTCTCAAAGTACAGGATGGCTTTATTTGAGCTATTTTATGTGCTTAATTGGTGCTAGCGAGACCTGTTTGCTGCAAGTAAGCTGCGACTCGTTTTTAGCCTTGCAGACAGGGTTCCCGGAGCAATAGAATAGCAACCAGGCTTTTCTTACGGCCGATTTCCTTGCGGCCGTTTTAGATCAAAGGCTTTCCTCCGGCGCGATCGGCCAGAGATAACAAGGCGCCGGCCGCAAGCCTGCCGGAACCCCGGCCGGAGGGGAATAGAATAGCCGGAAAGCTTGCGGCCGGTCCTTACGGCCCCGCAGCGGCTGCGGCCTATAATAGAATGAGGCCCTATGTATACAGTGCCTTGCAAAAGTAATGACCCCCCTTGACTTTTTACCTATTTTGTTACATTACAGCCTTAAGTTCAATGTTTTGTTAATCTGAATTTTATGTGATGGATCAGAACACAATAGTTTAAATTGGTGAAGTGAAATGAGACAAAAATATACATGAAACTATTTTTTAGAAATAGAAAACAGAAAATGTGTGTATGTATTCACCCCCTTTGTTATGAAGACCATAAAAAAAGCTCTGGTGCAACCAATTACCTTCAGAAGTCACATAATTAGTGAAATGATGTCCACCTGTGTGCAATCTAAGTGTCACATGATCTGTCATTACATATACACACCTTTTTTGAAAGGACCCAGAGGCTGCAACTCCTAAGCAAGAGGCACCACTCACTGCCATGAAGACCAAGGAACTCTCCAAACATGTAAGGGACAATGTTGTTGAGAAGTACAAGTCAGGGATAACTTCTAAAAAAAATATCCCAATTTTTAATGATCCCCAGGAGCACCATCAAATCTATAATAACCAAAAATGGAAAGAACATGGCACAACAGCAAACCTCCCAATAGACGGCCGCCCACCAAAACTCACGGACCAGGCAAGGAGGGCATTCATCAGAAAGGCAGCACAGAGACCTAAGGATACCCTGGAGGAGCTGCAGAGTTCCACAGCAGAGACTGGAGTATCTGTACATAGGAAGACAATAAGCCGTACGCTCCATAGAGTTGGACTTTATGGCAGAGTGGCCAGAAGAAAGCCATTTTTCAGCAAAAATATAAAATGGCATGTTTTGAGTTTGCGAAAAGGCATGTGGGAGATGCACAAAATGTATGGAGGTAGGTGCTCTGGTCTGATGAGACTAAAATTGAACTTTTCGACCATCAAAGAAAACGCTATGTCTGGCGCAAACCCAACACATCACAGCGCCAAAGAGCACCATCCCCAAGTGAAACATGGTGGTGGCAGCATCCTGCTGTGAGGATGTTTTTCAGCAGCCAGGACTGGGAAACTGGTCAGAGTTGAGGGAAAGATGGATGGTGCTAAATACAGGGATATTCTTGAGCAAAACCTGTACCACTCTGTACGTGATTTGAGGCTAGGACGGAGGTTCACCTTCCAGCAGGACAATGACCCCAAACACACTGCTAAAGATGCACTTGAGTGGTTTAAGGGGAATCATGTAAATGTTGGAATGGCCTAGTCAAAGCCCAGACCTCAATCCAGTAGATAATCTGTGGTCAGACTTAAAGGTTGCTGTTCATGTAAAATAAGCATAACCCAGTATCTCCCTTTTTAGAAATGTGTAATTGGTTTTGTTCAGTGTCAGATCTCCTGCTCAAAGTACACTTTTTTTTTTTTTTTTTAAGGTGTAAGTATATTTTGGATCCCTTTCTGAAACAAAAAGGTGAATATTCATGAATATTGAAAACATTTTTGAAGCAACTGGATCAGTTTTGCAAGGTGAAATGGGCAAAATCCCAGTGGTAAGATGGCAAGCTCATAGAGACTTATCCAAAGCGACTTGCAGCTGTGATTGCCACAAAAGGTGGCTCTACAAAGTATTGACTTTAGGGGGGTGAAGAGTTATGCATATTGACTTGTTGTTGGCATGTTCTGTAAATTAAATGATGCAAATTCTCAAACATTCCATGTTAATTTCAGGTTGTGAGGCAACAAAACACCAAAAATGCCAAGAGGGGTGAATACTTTTGCAAGGCGTTGTATATTTGTATTGTTGCTTTTGTGCATTGTATGAGAGTGGTCTCTGTTGAGCAGAACATCCACTATGTGAAGATAATAATGTGCATACTAGTGCCACTTTTTCACAATGCCCACCTATCAAAATTCTACTCTCTGCTGCTAATCTTCCCAACTTCACACATTTTATACCAGGTAAACTTTACATTTGTCTTACAGCAACAGAATTGTCTTCTCTTCTTTTTTATAATGTATCACTCTCAAATTTCATTCCTTTTCTGGCCACCAAATCCTTATCCGTTATTCTTGCACAGGTTTCTGCCTCTCCATGTCTCTTTAGATTGTAAGTTTATGTTTTCAGTCTTGTAAGGTCCTTTCAGAAAAAAGCACTGTATACGTACGATTTTAGGCTCAAAGATAGGGCCCTCCATTTTTTGACATATGTTAATATTATTTTCCTTTGTACTTAATCCCTGTATAGCTCTACAGAATATATTGGCTTGTTACACATAAAGGATAATAATAATTAGCCTCAGTCCCCAACAATGGCTATTGTTTTACCTTAGAAGAGTAAACAACTGGTGGTTACTGTAGACAAGGTAGAAACAGAAGGATGTATCCAACATCTTAAAGGACCACTGTACAATGATATGTTTGAAAACATTGAGTTTGACCGAGAGCATAATTAAGCATAATTAAGCAGGAAAGTTGCATGAGGGGTGTTTACATTTCTGGAGAACAATTCCTGCAATTCCTGATGCAAACAGTCTGCTTCTGGGCCCTTGAGGGAAGGGGTGTGATGTTAATTTCAGTCGTATTCAATTATCTAACAAAGCCTTCTGACTTCTCCCTATTCCCTCCTCCCTACCTCATCTGCTGATAGATAAGAAATACACCTTCTTGATCCAACCCTCAGAATGTGATCAAACACAAAATTGATTCCTACAGCCATAAAGTGAGTGTTCAAAAATTCTGGCCCCCCCCCCAAAAAAAAAAATAACATTCCTGTCCGTGCCTTACACAACTGCTAATGTTGTTAAATGATTACACATTTCACAAGCAAGTGTCATTTTTCTTGAAGTACAGAGGAACAACTCAAAACTAATATTCTGTAAATTGAAACTAGTTTTGGATGTCGACATATAGTCGAGGATACAGTTCATTCTATACATAGGTTGTAAAATAGCTTATATATACATACACTAGCGTATTGCCCGTCAAAAAATGACGGCAATGAGATGTGTATGTTTTAAAAGTTGTTTAGTTATTAATATACATATGGAATTGTAAGGTAGCTAATGTTGTTTTCTGTGTACTACTGAAATATAGAATTCAAATTAATAAATTAATTTACGTATTTGTATGCATTGTATTGAAGAGCTGGCAATCTGTGTTGATGTTGCTGCAGCATTAGTGGTGTGGAGGTGCTGTGTAAGCGTGATGAACGTGTGCAGTGTAATAGTGTGCGTGCGCGAGACCAAACCGTTAGCGTAGCTGTGTACTTTCGCATTAAAATGGCGGCAAATGTGTGGTATGCGTCTGTAGCGGAATATCCGTAGGTGTTTTGTGGTGTTTTGCGTGTTTCTTGTGGTGTTTTGCGTGTTTAGAGTGCTGTAGCGTCGTTTTCGTTTGTTCAGCGGCCATTTTTTCTCTCGCTTAGAGAATTTTTTTGTGTCTAAACTCTTTTATTTTGAGTTAAATGAAGGTGTAACTTCATTTTTTGAGGTCCTGGATGCTCCCTCTTGCTGTAGGTAAGCTTTTTATGTATGTATTGTGTGTATTTATTGTGTTTTTCATTTTTTCATGTCCGCGGGTTGCGGCTGAATTTTGCGAGTCCGTAATGGGTGTTAACGTGTCTCGTATGTTGTTTGCGACATAAAGTTTGCAAGGGGCGCAGTTGCTGGCAAGCACTCCTTGCCAGCAACTGAGGCCCTTGCTTCGCATGTTGTGTGTATGTGTTGTGTGTATTTATTGTGTTTTTCATGTCCGCGGGCTGCAGCCGATTTTTGCAAATCTGTAACGGGTGTTAACGTGTCTCGTATGTGGTTTGCGTTGCGCCGTAAAGTTTGCGAGAGTCGCAGTTGCTGGCAAAGAGCGCCTGCGGCGCTCCTTGCCAGCAACTGCGGCCCTCGCTTCGTCAAGCTTCCCAAGCGTGAGCGACGGCTCGAGCGGGCTCGCATGCTCACAACTATATATGTGATTGAACAGGGAACCTGATTTTCCCAGAGTCAAGGTTTTCTACACTATATTATGTGGTTTTTAACATTGTCTCTCTATTCAGTAGAACCTTTAGTATTTTAGTTATATATTACTATATTGTACTTTTCTTGTTAAAATATGCATCTATATATACATGTTTCTTGAGTTTTTCTTTTTCTTATCTCCATGGAGAACATGGAGGATCGCCACTGACCCATAATAGTATGTTTGACATTTAATGAAAAAACCTAATTGCCATGAAATGTCACGATTGCTTTGCAATTGTTTGGTGATGTCATCAGTGATGCAAATGATTGTCTTGTGGTTGAATATCAAGCTGTGAACAGACTTGCCATGGTATACAAATAGAATTAAACAGAATTGGTCGTAATTAAAGAATTCTAAATGAAAGTGTCTTAAAATTAATATGAGTTAGACTTATTTTATGTGTTAAATAACTGAAAGTTTGACACACTGACATACTGGAGCAGCCAATTAAGATTAACAGTGTGTGTGTGTGTGTGTGTGTGTGTGTGTGGGGGGGGGGGGGGGGGGTATGGGGTGAAGTCAATGAACCCACATTGTGATAAATATATATGTTTAGTGACACAGAATTTACAATGTCCCTGCGACTATTGCAATTTTTTGTGTGTGCATGATTATAAATGTATCATCCTACGGCTAATCTGAATTAATTGGTATTGATAAAGCCATGAGGTATATCTTTCAGATAATGTATATATAAAATAATTTTGACTTTTAAACCACATTTAAAGGGATAAGTAAATTAGCTGAATTATGAGTGTGTCTTATAGAGGAGAATTAGTAGTGTATACAAAAAAAAATTTGCATGGAAAAATACCAAAATAAGCATTTAAACACTTACCTTACTGTTAGCAAAATATCTTTTATTTTTTGTCAGTTGAAAGTTAGGGTTAACAACCTGTAAACCCAGGCTAAACTGGTAAACAATTTGAAAAACTGTTTTGGCCAATCAGGAGGAAGTAAAGACTGTAACATTTGTATCACAATCTGGCAGTTGCTGCCTGTATTTTCTCTCTGCCTGTCTCCTTAAAGGCAATTTCAGTGGTGATCCCAGAAACCATAATTTCCTTAAGAGGTCACACACTGTACCCTGCAGGGTACACTTTACTGTATGTAAGCTTCCTAGGGATGTGCACATCCAGATATCAGTATCTAGCATATAAATATGTAAGTACATTCAACTTTTTTTTTAGTACTTAGTGATATATTTCCCCAAACATTTAATTTACTTACCGATAATATACAGTTCTGCTCATTCTGTATACCTTTATATCCTTGTAAGTTGTAATGTTGCACTTTTAATGTTCATACTATCAGAATGCTCCAGCATGTTGATAACTACTCCACGCTTATAAAGGAACTCAGTAATGCCCAAACAACTTAGAGGTTCGATAATTTAATTAGCCATTCATTATTAATAATAATGCTTTTCAATGTTTTAAAGAAGCTATATTCAATATTAAAGGACCATTATGGAAAAAAAACGTCATATTTCTGAAGAACGAAAAAACACGTTAGCAACTATTTAAGTCATGAACATGAAAAAAAAATCTTCATGATAGCAGACTCTAATAGTGCATGGAAGCTGTCATGATAGTCATACTTGTTTTTCAAGGCAAAAGGGGGTAGCGTTATAATACTTGCAAGCTGAGCCTACGAGAGGGAGGGAAAAGATGTCCTGTGCTGAAGGATGCCATGTTTGTGGTTTTCACACTTCCATTCCTAAATCACATATAATAGTTGTCAAACTGTGAATCGCCGTCACGCTTGTGAGAAATCGCAGTTTGACAGCTACGATTGCCGCAACCCCGTGCATGCGCATTGCGCTGTGTAAGCCGCGAAAGCGCATTGCAGCGGGACTCGCGCAGGAGCGGCCGCCCATGTTTGCGGTGAGGCGTTCAATGCTTATTCCGGCGAGGCGCGCGCAGGATCGGCCACCCATGCACACGCCCAGAAGAGGAAAACAGACGGGAAGAAGAGACAAACAGGGAAGGAGTGGGGAGACACAGAGGAGGAGGGGGGACAGACAGGGAAGGAGGGGGGCACAGAGGAGGGGGGAGACACAGGGGAGGGAAAGGAAGAGGAAGAGACACAGGGGAGGGGGAAGAGACACAGGGGAGGGGGGAAAGACACAGGGGAGGGAGATGGGTGGAAGGGACATGAGGGAGGGGGGGAAGAGACACAGGGGTAAGAGACACGGGGAAAGAGACACGGGGGAAAGAGACACAGGGGAGGGAGAGGGGGGAAGAGACATGGGGGACATCATGGGAAAGCCGCGGGAGGGAGAGGTGGTAAAAACACAGGGGGGGGGGAGAAGACACAAGGGATGGAGAGTAGGGGGAAAGGAGATACAAGGGCGGGGGAGGAGGGGGGAAAGGAGATACAAGGGCAGGGGAGGAGGGGGGAAATGAGACACAAAGGAGGAAGTAGACAGAGGGAGCTCTAAAGGCGATCATTGCGAGGCCCATGATGAGCGCCAAAGGCGCTCATCACAAGGCCAGTAAAGTAGAGTGGGGGAGAGGCTCACAATGAGCGTATCCCATCAAGTAGATGGGGGAGGTGCTCATAATGAGCGCCAAAGGCGCTCATCGCGAGGCCAGTACAGTAGAGGGGGAGAGGCTCCCATTGTTTGGCAAACAGCATTCCCAGGCTTCAAATTGTATTGCTGTCATTTTTGGGCAAGTTGCTAGTAAATAATATAATTAGGAGAACACTTCCACTCAATCTCCCAGTCAGCAGGAAGTGTAGAAGACAGCAGAAACATAGCATCCTTCCATCACTAAATTAAAGGTTTTATCCAAAAGATTATTTAATGCCCATGACTTACATAGCTACACCATGTGATGAGTTTGTTACAAACATAACAAGCACATTTTCTACATGGGTCTTTTAAATAAGCCAGTGTGCTATGTGTCTGCTTCTGACAGGGGAAAAAAAACTATTTTCAGAGTTATAGTGACTTTTTAAGTTGATTTAAGCTGTCTGAGCAACATTAGTGGTTAAATGAAATACCACATTAATTTGCAAAGCTATGCCAATTTAATATTTGGAATAGCAACCATAAAACTATCTAATTGCATTTTCTTTCTGGACATAGATATTGAAAAGTAATATATTTAAGTGTCTGCGCTATACATTGCCAAAATAATTTCTGATAATAAAGATTGTAATTATTTTTAGCTTTTAGGTATACTGCATCAATATTCACCATAGTGCACAATAACAGTGGTACATTGGTTATATTACACTAGTTATTCCCAAACAAAATATTCTTTGGAAAACACTCTTTGAATCCAAAAATATTCGACAAAATAAAAAACAGAACCTCAAAATATATTCCATTGAATCCCACAACAAATCTTTAGCATCATAAAATGGTCAACTGCAGTGGTGGCTGGTGACTTTCCAAGTTGGTGGGGGGATGACAGAGACCTGGCCCCTCCCCTTACATTGACTCCACCCAACATTATTAACCTGTATAAGCCCTGCCCAGTGAAACAGACTCCACCCATATATACAGTTTTTTATATATATATATATATATATATACACACACATTATATATATATATATATATATATATATACACATATAAATATACATATAAATAAAATATACAAATAAAAATATATACATATAAATACAGACACTCACATTATATATATATATATATATATATATATATATACAAACACACACATATTATAATATATATATATATATATATACATACAACACACATATCTATATATATATATATATTTATATATATATATATATACATACACGCGACACATTAAATATATACTAGCGACTTGTCCGTCAAAAATGACAGCATAAAAATTTGAAGCCTCGCAATGCTGTTGTTTGCCACATAATGCGAGCCTCACTTTGCTCGTCTTCTCTCTCCTTCCCTTCTTCTGTGTCCTCTTCCTGTCTCTTCTCTCCTTCTCTCTCCTCTCTCTCCTCTTCAGCACCCATTGCAGGCCTCGCAATGAGCGTCAAAGGGGCAGAGGCTCCGGATGGCTTCCGAGTTACGGGCTTGAAAAAAAAAATGTTGGCTATTAAACCCTCGACGCCCACTCATGCCTGTCTGCTTCCAAATAAATCTAAATTACAGAGACATACAGTGAATGAAATCTAGGTGCCTGTAAGCATTTTGTGGATTGACAACCTGGCTTCTGGCATTTGTTGTGCCCTTTAAATTACATTTTTTATTTAAAGTACAGTATTCAAGTTTTTTCCGGTTGCTTGAGTTCTGGATAACTGAAAGTCTACTGTATATATATATATATATATATATATATATATATATATATACACACACACACACACACTCACACTGCACGACTCTGAAAAAGGCAAGAGTTTGAAAAAATTGCGTCTTTAATGGTTGCTATTTTTTTAAAGCTCGTAATTCGGAAGCCATTCGGAGGCCCCCAAAAGACGCCAATTGATTACAAAATGAACAGACAACCTCACACACAGGGGGAGAGGCAGGGAGCATGTAAGTGAGGTTGAAAGCTAATTTGATCTGCAATTGGAGTTTTTTTGAGGTCTGAAAACGGCTAAGCGAGAAAAAAAATGGCGGCCGTAAAGACGTAAATTTGTTTCAAGGCCGCAAATCGGAAGACCATTTTGGGCTTGGGGAAATTAATCAATTTCCCAAGCCCACAAATGGTTTCAGACCAGTACAGCACAGAGCAGGGAGAGGGAGGAGAAAAATCACACTGTAAGGAGAGGGGGGCAGGGTGGAAAGAGACAAAGGGGAGGAAGTGGGGGGGGGGTGGACATAGGGGTAAGAGACAGGGAGAAAGAGACACAGAGGAGGGAGATAAGGGAAACAACTCACAGGGCAGGGAGAGCGCAAAGAAACAGCGGGAGGGAGAAAAAGGCACAGGGGAGGGAGAGTGGGAAAGAGACACAGGGGTAAGAGAGTGGGGAGCAAGGCCCGAAAGTTGCGGGGTCGACGACTCCTGCAATGAGCGCCGGTCATCGCGAGTCCCGCAAGTGAGAGGGGGGAGAACCTCACATTGTATGGCAAACAGCATTGCCAGGCTTCAAATTGTATTGCCGTCATTTTTGACGGGCAAGTCGCTAGTTATATATATTTCTTACACATACAATAAGATATCTCCCCAAAAGTATGTATACCCTCTCATTATAAATACATATGGACATAGAGAGAGACTGAGACACTGAATCGCTACCATGTCGTGGTGAGGGGGCTTGGCACCTCAATGAAGCTGTGAGCTATATCATGAAGGGTCACCAAAGATGGGCAGGTCATTTCAGAGAGGTCAGACAAATCAAGGTCCACTGGAGTAGGAACTGGCAACCCACTTCAGTATCTTTGCCTTGAAAACCATATGGATAAGCACAACCAGAAACACAGACAGATGTACCTGGTTTGCTGCATGCATGTGATCACTGAGAGTCAGACATGACTGAAGGACAGAACAACAAGACACAGGGAGATTTATTTGTAAGAGAGAGACACAGAGAAAAGGTGAGAGTGTCCTGACAGTGACACAGAGAGGTATATGGAGTTACACAGACTGACACTGACAGGGGTGAGAGTGTCCGTACAGTGACATAGCGAGGGATATGGACTCACCTGAGCTCTGCAGCTACTTCTGTCCGGTATAGCCAGGGTGGTGACAGACAGATCACAAGCTTAGTGTGTGGGGCAGAGTAGTCAGAAACAAGTCAGCGAGGAGTTGTTTTTCTTTCAATAAACTTTATTCAGGATTGCACGAATGTATTCACTTCCGGGGGGACAGTAAGAGTGCCTGCCACTGCAGGATCTGAGACTTTTCCCTCCGCCTATTCTGATTGGGTGATGCTGCGTGTGACAGATAAGCTCAGTCCTATATTTTAGAGCACAGTTCGGTCAAAGACAGCATTTTGACTTTTTTTTTTAATTCTCACATGTACCCTGATCTGTAGTACTAGCCAAGTCAGCAGCAGGGTGCTAGATTTGATAAGTCAGTGTGTAAGTCAGTGTCTGCTGCATAAAGGTTTTTGTAATTTAAAGTGACAGCAGCAGATATTAAAACAAATGGAAGATTGAACATTAAATAATTATTATTTTTTTATTATTTAATTTAAACAATTAAGTAAGTAATGGGAAAATTAAGTCAGTGCATTAATTTTGGGAGGGCGGTTGCCCATTTGTCCCTATGCACCAGCTACCCCATGTAAACTTTATGTCAGAGACCTACCCAGGAACTCCAGATAAAAGGCAATCTGGTGCCATTTTTCTCTAGAAAGAACTGTAGTAGAACTGCTCTGCTGGCTGTTGGTGGGAACAGCTCTATCTGTCATTGACCATATAGTTCCTAAAAACATCAGTACCTGACTATGATCTTTTAAAGCCTGTTTAATATTTAATTGCTGCTTTTTTAAATCATTGAATTTGAATCAATCAATCAAATTGAATTGTACTAATGAGCAGTGTTTAATTAAAACATCTAGCCCATGTTGTTAGGACATTACAGTGGTCCTTTAATATAATGGAATTCAAAAAATCACATAAAGGAAATTTACTGAATGAAAAGGCACCATATGAAGCCAGTACCTAAACATGAGTGAAGTACATATTTCACAGTTGATGTTCCTTAAAACCAGTTATTGTGACTATGTCAGTGCACCAAAAATAATATTATATGTATATGTATAAGAAAACCTTAAGTCTAAAAGCACTATTAAGCCGGTAAAAAGTCCTAAACTTGCATGACTCCAGGAGGCATCCATGATGAAAAGCTGATAAAAGCTGTGTGGCTCAGAGGGGTGTTTCCATTTTTTTAGATCAATGCATCCCTTTTCTGAAGCAAAAATACTGCTTCTCGACCAGTAACGGAGAAGGAGTGTGCTTAAAATTTCTGTTCCTTTTCAATCACATTTTCATGGACCCCTGTCATGCAATTTTGATATGACATAAATATTACAATGTATGTACGTATAGAATAACATATTGTATTGAGTTCAATTATCAATTTATAGACAAGTATACACTTTATGCAGAACAGCATTTACTGAAACAATAGCAAACCAGGAATTAACAATTGGATATATCAACACTTGCTAAAACAATCTATTTTCAGATAGATCACAATATTAAATTAAGGAGAGATTTATTAAAATCCTTATAAATGATTGGATATCAATCTATTTTACAACATTCTGTATTTTGTTAGTTCAATATAGATATTAATAAGAATAGCATAACATCTTATCAAACTTGGATGAACAATCACATTTCTGTTCCATAAAATATATTTTGTATTAATATTTAGTGATATAGCATGTTACACTATGAAAACTGTAAATAGCAAAATCAGGTATAAAACCTGTAAGGTAGCCAGAATATAGGAAGATTCAGTAGTAAATAACACTACTTAGGTTATATGGTAGTTTATGACAAACTAAATAACTTTTGTGTATAGGTATTACAGGATTTAAAGAAGGGTTTTATAACAGAATTGATTAAACTTAATTTATCAAAACAATCAGTCTGTTTTTGATAGAAAGGATCCAAGTACAAACAACAAAACAGATTGTGATTCATGTCCGGACCATGACTCCCAAAACCTTATTTCAGTTTGTACCCACCCTATTAATTGTAACAGAAAGATTGTATCTGGACTATATCAATTTGTTACAACCGTAAGGTTTAGGGGACCACGCTCACCCCAATTCTGTCTCTCTCTAGGCCATGTCTTTTTGTGTTCACAATCTCAGCATCCCCAGCAATGGTTAGGACACAATAACAAGACATGTACCCTTGTGTAGTACAAGCAGACTGACTTTATTTTTTCTTCAGATACATTTACAAATATCACAAAACACCATCCCCCAGGTCTGTAGCCAAACCCCCATCTCTATTTGCTATCTCTCCTTTTTTAGAGAGCCATAAACTAACCTTTATGGCTATCTGAGGCCAGTGAGGATCCACCATATAAATTCTTGTAGAAAAACTTAACTCTTTATCCCATAAGTGAGTAAAGTATCTTTTTATATAAAATTAGCACATCATAGGGCCTGCTTCTAGCACAACTACATCATTTAAACTATTACAATGACCCCAAACCACCTTATTACACATAATACATAAAGGGGAAAAATTATATATAACTGAAAGACAAATTGACACATTTCATGTCCATTTGATAGCCTTTGATATTAGCAACTAGATGTGATAGAGTCACAAAAAATAGAGCTACTTGTGGAGTGCAATGGGGTCCCATCATGGCCCCCAAATCGTTCATGACACAATTCTGTTATAAAATGTAATAATACAGACTTGTGGCTATATTTTACCCAATATGAACTTAGCAGGGAGAACCTTGCCTCTGTAGGACTGCTCCCTATTTTGTTTATAAGTAATCCCTTTTGGTCTTCTTTTTAGGAAGAATTTGTAGTAAAGATAGATTTAGAACATAATCATAGAGAAAATACAAATGGACAGAAATTTATGCCAGAGAGTGACAGACAAGAAAGCCCAGAGAGCGACAGACAGAAAGAAAAAGCCCAGAGCTTCCCTATGCTCTAATAGATAAACTCTTTCCTTTTCACCCACACCCCATCACAGGGCTCATTTCAGCCAATTGCAGTAGCCTCCTGCCATATTTGTTTGTACATGCATAATTATAACGTATACAGTTGTGCCCAAAAGTTTGCATACCCTTGGTGAATATATGTACCATTTTTAAAGAAAACATGAGTGAGCAGGCAAAACACATTTCTTTTATTTCTTATGGGATTCATGTTCAACTGTAAGTTATAACAGAATGGCACAATCATAAAACAAAACATGGCAACAAAGAACAAAATGTAATGACCCTGTTAAAAAAATTGCATACCCTTAGTTCTTAATACTGTGTATTGCCCCTTTAGCATTAATGACAGTGTGCAGTATTTTGTAATAGTTGTCTATTAGGCCCCTAATTTTTGCAGGTGGTATAGCTGTCCATTCGTCTTGGCAAAATGCTGACAGGTCATGCAAAGTCTTTGGTCGTGAACCGCACGTTTGAGATATCCCCAGAGTGGCTCGATGATATCAAGGTCAGGAGACTGTGATGGCCACTCCATAACCTTCACCTTTTTCTTCTGTAACCACTGGAGGGTCAAATTGGCCTTGTTGGAATGCCCAAGAGTGTCCCATGTGCAGCCTTCGTGCAGATGAATGCAAATTGTCTGACAGTATTTACTGATAACATGCTGCATTCATCTTGCCATAAATTTCACAAGATTCCCTGTGCCTTTAGAGCTCACATATCCCCAAAATATCAGTAAGCCACCACCATGCTTCACAGTGGGGATGATATTCTTTTCACTATAGGCCTGGTTGACCCCTCTCCAAACATATCGCTTATGGTTGTGGCCATAAAGCTGTTTTTTGGTCTTGTCACTTGAAATTACAGTGTGCCAGAAAAAGTGAGGCGTTCAAGGTGTTGTCAAGCATATTGTAACCAGGCTTTTTTGTGGCATTGGCGCAGTAAAGGCTTCTTTCTGGCAACTCGACTATGCAGCTCATTTTTGTTCAAGTATCGTCATATTGTGTTCCTTGAAACAACCACACCATCTGTTTCCAGAGTGGGTTTTTCTTTGTATTTTGAACAAATCTTCTGGCAGTTGTGGCTGAAATCTTTCTTGGTCTACCTGACCTTGGCTTGGTATCAAGAGATCCCCGAATTTCACTGACTGGCATTTTCAAGGCTTTGGATATCTTTGTATATCCTTTTCCATCTTTATGAAGTTCCATTACCTTGCTACAAAAGTCTTTTCTGCTCCCCATGGCTCAGTATCTAGCCTGCTCAGTGCATCCACACGAGAGCTAACAAACTCATTGACTATTGACTAATTGCAATTTAAAAAGCCACAGGTGTGGAAATTAACCTTCAATTGTCATTTTAACCTGTGTGTGTCACCTTGTGTGTCTGTAACAAGACCAGAAATTCAAGGGTATGAAACTATTGATCAGGGTCGTTTGGGTTATTTCTAATATCATTATGATTTAAAAAGGAGCAAAACAACTATGTAATCATAAATAGCTTCATATGATCAAAATAAATGCCAAAATGTCACAATTTCTGTCAGGGTATGAAAACTTTTGAGCACAACTGTATATAAAGTGGGATGGTATTTGGCGTTCTGCCTGCAAGAGAGCAGTCTAGTTCTATGTTTTAAAATTAAATATTACACAATTTTCGTATGACCAATGGTCTAGCTATGTCGGCCACATATTTTGGGTTATTGAATTACCCACTGTGTGTTTATATGGCACCTGTTGACAGTGTTTGGTTAAAACAATGATGAATTGAATACAAGTGCCTAAGACTGGTCATATCTTTCTTGAGACATTTCTATGTTCCTTTCTCAAAGCCTTTTCAGCCATCTAAAATTATTTGGCCTTGGCTCAGGTCCCGCTTGATGGAACATTTAAAAACTCAGAACTTATTGTGTATAAAAGGAGAATGATTAATCCTTCACCTAGAAAATGAGCACACAATTATTATCATTTATTATTATCATTTATTTGTAACGCGCCGACACATACCATAGCATTGTACAAGGGGAGAGAACAGGGGAAAATACAATATTAACAACTGAAGAAAATGGAGGGTCCTGTTTTGAGCTTAGAATCTTTGTAGAAAGTGCTTTTTCCCAACGCACTCTACAAGACTGGAAACTCGCTACTTACAATGTAAAGGGAAAGAAAAAGGCAGATATCTGGTGAAGAAAAGTTAAGTAATAGCAAGGGTCAAGAAGTAGGTGAAAGTTTGCTTAGGTGGGAAGATGCAAAAACTTGGATAGTGTTCATGTTAGGTGGAGGGTACATTTTAGACATAGAGGAGCAAAATTGAAACATATGAATTAAAGACAGAGTTAGCAGCCCTTGGGCTGAGTGTGATAGATGAGAGTTGGGAGTGAGTGAATGGTCAGGGTAGAAGATATTACTCCAGCAACAAAATAAGCAGGGAGATGGGCTTTTGAACATGCATTAAATAGTGATTGGAGGAAGGATATGAGCTTGTGGGAGCAGAGTAGAGGGGAGGGGAGGAAAGTAGCGAAGGAAAGATGTTAATGGTGTTGGAGACATATTGTGCAGAAAATGAGGAGGATAGTCTGAGACACAAGCAGGAGCTTAAGATGAAGAAGCAAGTAAAAGGGAACACAGTGGCCAAGAGAGCAATCTAAGAGGAATAAGTAGGGGTAGTAATCATTTGCAGTTGATTGATTAGGTGCAAGTAGTTTGAGTGATTTAATAAATCAAAGTTAGCAGAGAGGTGAGGAAGACTCAAGGGCAGCTGAAATAGACAATCATGTGTAAATTAGGTGGGGTGAAGGCAAAGTAATTAGGCAAAGGAAGTCACAGGATATGGATCAGATTAAAGACTATACATCGTAATAAGCCTAAATTCACTAAACAACAGGAAAAAGTCTATGTGCTTAAATATAATATCACAAAGGAATGTAATAATCTATATGAAGAGGAGATAACTGCAGTTGTCGAGAGTTGATTAGAGATATCTTGCTTGCAGAGTTCAGCTGTGGTGATGTTTGCTTTTCTGTGTTTAGAAGTTAGCAGAAAGGTAGACTAAAGGGGCAGCTTGATTGCAGGGTTCAGCTGTGGTCATGTTTGCTGGTCTGTGTTTAGAAGTATGTATGTGTTTACAGTGGTAACAACAAAACCAACAGACAATCATGTAAAGTAGACAACATGTATATGATCTATTTTTATCTACAGATAGCACGACACCCTCATGAGACACAAAATGAACTCCTATACCAAGGACCCCCATGGCACCTAACAGTAATCCCCATACCATGGAGGTCTAAATGGACCCATGGCACCTAACATTAACCTCTATACCATGGGGGTCACAAGGGTCAGTATCCATACCCCAAAGTATATTATACAATTTAAACACCAAACCTGATAGTTAAGTGCCCTGATAAGCCTCTATAAATAAGCCTCTATACAAAATGACTCTTTTAAAGTAGCCACAAAAACACATTATATTGTTTGTAAGCTTTGGGAAGAAAAAATACAAATGTAAATTAATAAATGGGGTTGCCATTGACCAGTGCATGAGTTATGAAGGATGGAAAGTTACCATCATTGTGTATCAGTCTTTCATAAGTGTCTAGCATTGGCTTAACTACTAACACTTGTTCCTCAACTGCAACCAGATAATTGTTATTGAGAATTATATTGATTGACATCATTTGCACTAGTACTCTATGCAAAATTCCTGTCAATGTCTTGATGTAGACTCCATGACCCATGTTTGCAAAAGGTCCGTTTACAGAACACAGTAGGTTAACTCATTGACCACATAATCAGGCAGCTATCTGTAAGAGATAAACCATTTCCTAATAATAATTACAATTAATATCAGTAGCTGGCCGTAAACAACAGACCAATTTGAATGGCAGCTCTGTTTACCTTTTTAATATTAAATCCATTGCTCTTTGACTAGGCATCATTACAAGACTATTCCTGAACCATGCATTAATGATATTAAAAGACGATTAGAGGTTAGATAAACACAGCCCCTTTCATAGCTCTACTTAACATTTCCATCAATATATTGTCCACCTACAAGGTTTCTTCTCTCTTTTTGTATATTCCTTATCAAACATAAATTAAACCATTGGTTTGAAAAAACACCGTAATATTGATGTTGATGATACATACAATTATATTTTCTTTTTACCATTTTTCCAATCCTCATTTCTGTGAAACCATATTTGTTGTTGTTGTTATCTTGCCCTGGACACTCCCCACCCATACACGGCAACTAAACATGTCTTCTCACTGTATAAAGTTCTAGAATTTCATTTTTGCTTCATGTCCATAGCATTGGAACCTTCAAGAGATATTTTACTAATACAGAAAAATAATACATAATAATCTAACAGATTGCCTTATGGATTGAAATACTCCTATAGGCTCTGGAATAGGGGGTCACAAATGGAATAAAGTGTCCAGTCGATTATTTGCCCAACAGATTCCTCCCCTTTTCCAGTCCCACTTCCACTGTACAATCTATGGGCCCGATTCAAGCCCCCGGGTGTGCTGCGGGCTCCCATTGGTCTCCGATTCCGGAGCTATTCAGCTGATCAAGCCCGCAAGTTACTGGCCCAAAGCCTTCTACGTAAACCATGTACTGGTTCATAGCAGTTCAGGGTAAAAACATGATCAATTAAGCAAAACCATAACCTTCCATTTAGAATCATATTGATACTGTCATTATTACAACAGTAAAACATGGAGGTTACATATCAATCAATTGGGTTTGGGGGAACGATATGCGATCAGACCTGCAAAACCACAAAATACAGAATTATAAAAATGAATGCCAATACTGTTCTAGTCCATATGGGTGGCCTGATATGTATTAACTCATTGATTCCCAAGATTGATATAACCCCGAAATTAAACATAAAAATAAATTTTATTTACAGCCGATTTGCGAGCTAATGTCTTTCATCGCTTTCCCCGTCATTTACAGAGCAGTAGTGATTTGTTATTTGCATTTACAGTGCTGCGAACAGGGGTTAAACCCCCTTGCGGGTCCTCTCTAGCACTCACAGGATTTTCTCCTACATTTGCTATTTCCGGGTGTGAAACCATTTGCGGCCTTGGGAATTGGAGCAATTGAATAGCGATTTGCGATTTTAGCAATCGGGAGGCTGTAAGTTCCCAGTTTAACCATTACAAAGTTTTCAATGCCATAACCAGTAACCCGTTTGGCGCCCGCAAAAAGACGCCAACTGAATAGCAAACTAACTTGTGGCCTTACTTATGGGCTACACCAACTAGCGATAGCTCAATTGAATCAGGCTCTATGTGTCCAGTTAACATTTTGATCTAGAAGATCCCATGCATAGATGTAAGAAGATTAGTTACTAGTAGGATATGATCTAGCACAGTGGTTCCCAAAGTTTCTCTTCCCCTTCTCCCTCCCTGTCTCTCTTTGCCACCTCTCTCTCCCTCTCTTTTCTCTCTTTGCCCTCTCTCTCCCTCCCCTGTCTCTCTGTGCCCCCTCTCTCCTCCCCTTTCTCTCTTTGCCCCTCTCTCCCTCCCCTGTCTCTCTTTTCCCCCTCTCTCCCTCCCCTGTCTCTCTTTGCCCCATCTCTCCCTTCCCTGTCTCTTTGGTCTCTTCAGGACCCCCTCAGCACCCTCCAGATCCCCTCAGGCCCTCTCCCTCCCTGCGGATCCCCTCAGGCTCCCCTCCCTCCGGACCCAACAACCTTGGGCAACCCTGCAATTAAGACAACTACCGGTATATATGTATTTTTTGACACATGCTAAAATGACCATTGTAGATTATCAAAAACTTCACATGTTTGTGAAGTAAGCAACAAATGCTGAAAAAAGAAAAAGACAGTATATAGCAGGGTGGTGACTTTATACTAATTAATTGTTCACATTAAATTGTGTTATCAATAAATGTATATGCAAAAATATAAAAAAAACAACCATTATGGACAAGTGTAAAATATCATAACCAAACCAAAAGAGAAAAGACACTTATATTTCCATAGGGTATCCTCCTCTGGACTAGGTGATTGAAATAAGTTACAGTAATAAGTACATCAATAGTGACAATAATACTCAAACAGGGAAACTAAATAAATATAAATTTTATTGATACACATAAAATCAAGATACCGACGATTACAAATGATTAAAATAAGAACAGTCTCAACAGGGAGTAATATGATTATAAATATAAATTGATCATATGAAATTCATTAGTATATCACAATTATAGACATAAGGGGATAGTGATTACAAATACAATAGAGTTGTAAAAAATTCCACAAGATCAAAAAAGTGCTAAAATTCCCTATTATATATGGTGGTAGCGGAGCCCACCACTTACTTCTTTAAACAAATCTAACGTGCTACCTACAGAAAATCTATCCCTCACTAAGGTAGTGGAACCGGGGATCCACCAATTACCCCCATGAACTATACCTTCAGGAACCTGCCAAAAGCGACGCAACTGCGTTACCAAAGTCGCAAATGTCACCAACATCGCAAGATCCACAACTATATATGTGATTATTATTATTATTATTATTCCGTAGCTCTGTACATAAGATAAGTTCCAGGCAAAGGTAAATACAAATCAACACAAAGCAACGCAATGCAAGGAGGGGCCTGTCTTTGGTCTTGAATCCAGTGTTCATGGTGCTTTCCCCAAAGCACCCCACAGGGTTGAAACTAGCAGGTGGTAAAGGAGGGAGAGAGAGGTGCTGAGTGTGTTAGGGTGGAATTTAATATGCCTTACCACCCGCAGAACCAGATCAGCAGAATTATTAAGTGTTACTGTATCTGCAGAATAATTGTACAGGGAGTGCAGAATTATTAGGCAAGTTGTATTTTTGAGGATTAATTTTATTATTGAACAACAACCATGTTCTCAATGAACCCAAAAAACTCATTAATATCAAAGCTGAATATTTTTGGAAGTAGTTTTTAGTTTATTTTTATTTTTAGCTATTTTAGGGGGATATCTGTGTGTGCAGGTGACTATTACTGTGCATAATTATTAGGCAACTTAACAAAAACAAATGTATACCCATTTCAATTATTTATTTTTACCAGTGAAACCAATATAACATCTCAACATTCACAAATATACATTTCTGACATTCAAAAACAAAACAAAAACAAATCAGTGACCAATATAGCCAAGTTTCTTTGCAAAGACACTCAAAAGCCTGCCATCCATGGATTCTGTCAGTGTTTTGATCTGTTCACCATCAACATTGCGTGCAGCAGCAACCACAGCCTCCCAGACACTGTTCAGAGAGGTGTACTGTTTTCCCTCCTTGTAAATCTCACATTTGATGATGGACCAAAGGTTCTCAATGGGGTTCAGATCAGGTGAACAAGGAGGCCATGTTATTAGATTTTCTTCTTTTATACCCTTTCTTGCCAGCCACGCTGTGGAGTACTTGGTCGCGTGTGATGGAGCATTGTCCTGCATGAAAATCATGTTTTTCTTGAAGGATGCAGACTTCTTCCTGTACCAGTGCTTGAAGAAGTTGTCTTCCAGGAACTGGCAGTAGGACTGGGAGTTGAGCTTGACTCCATCCTCAACCCGAAAAGGCCCCACAAGCTCATCTTTGATGATACCAGCCCAAACCAGTACCACCTCCACCTTGCTGGCGTCTGAGTCGGACTGGAGCTCTCTGCCCTTTACCAATCCAGCCACGGGCCCATTCATCTGGCCCATCAAGACTCACTCTCATTTCATCAGTCCATAAAACCTTAGAAAAATCAGTCTTGAGATATTTCTTGGCCCAGTCTTGACGTTTCAGCTTGTGTGTCTTGTTCAGTGGTGGTCGTCTTTCAGCCTTTCTTACCTTGGCCATGTCTCTGAGTATTGCACACTTGTGCTTTTGGGCACTCCAGTGATGTTGCAGCTCTGAAATATGGCCAAACTGGTGGCAAGTGGCATTGTGGCAGCTGCACGCTTGACTTTTCTCAGTTCATGGGCAGTTATTTTGCGCCTTGGTTTTCCACACGCTTCTTGCGACCCTGTTGACTATTTTGAATGAAACCCTTGATTGTTCGATGATCACGCTTCAGAAGCTTTGCAATTTTAAGAGTGCTGCATCGCTCTGCAAGATATCTCACTATTTTTGACTTTTCTGAGCCTGTCAAGTCCTTCTTTTGACCCATTTTGCCAAAGGAAAGGAAGTTGCCTAATAATTATGCACACCTGATATAGGGTGTTGATGTCATTAGACCACACCCCTTCTCATTACAGAGATGCACATCACCTAATATGCTTAATTGGTAGTAGGCTTTCGAGCCTATACAGCTTGGAGTAAGACAACATGCATAAAGAGGATGATGTGGTCAAAATACTCATTTGCCTAATAATTCTGCACTCCCTGTATATAATCGCTAATAAATTAAAGGTTATGTTATTAATATTTACTTTTGAACATTATCAAGTGTAATTTTTAGTAACATAGTGTAATTATAAGACTACAATGATACTCTAAGAGACATTGGAAAGGCATTTTGTTTCTTTACAGTTATCTAACGATAATACAATGGTAGTCGGGAGTCATCTACCTCGAAACTCATCGGATTTGGTATTTGACGCATTTTGACAAGTAAAAAATTCTTCAGCACTTGTTGTTTTCTTGGTACTCATCACTATTGCATGAGTAAATTTACATTTCTCCTTATGGGAGCTTTGGTACTTATCCTTTTCGCCAATCGTTGTGCTTTCTGAAACCAATTAACGATGAGTATCAAGGGTCCATTGTATTTTAAAAATAGAAGGATTGTTGCATATACTGCCTTACTAGTCAATGGTTAGTTCTATCAATCACACGTGACAGTTTCCCCTGATGGAAAAAGGCATGGAATCATGGGGAAAAAAACTAGATCTTGGGATCTTTTCTCTGGATGCTTTGATTGGCTGGCTAGCAGCCCATATTATTATGGGTGACAAAAAAGGAGAAGGCAGGAGTGCCATGACATAAAGTACCACAGCTGTAAAGTAGTTTATCATGGCTGTGCAAGTTTTATATATTTTCATAAATGAAATTTAATGATTTCTTGAATAATTTTAATGACCCTTACATTTTTAAACATTATCAAAAGAAGATGGCAAAGAAAACAATTGTTTACAGTGTTCCTTTAAGGGTATAATGTATAGAACTTTGTAACAAAGGCAAGAAAATAAAGACTTCTTCCAATAAGCATTGGATTAGATACACATTCTTACATTATCTTGCTTCAGTTGAGCTGAATAAAGAAATCAGTTCTTCTTTTAAGTCATCATTGACAGATTCCAAAGGAAGCTTTCCTCGCCAGGAAAATAGTGATCATTGAATCCAGTGCTTTACAGCACTTCACAGCTGTGTCTAATTTTTGTGAAATAAAGAGAATGTTATACTGTCCCTCCAGTAGAATATGGCAATCAAAAATGTGACACAAACAACTGGCTTTTTGTATAATAATGGACCACTTGTCTTACAGCTGAGACATTATCTCATGCAGAATATAAATTAACAATAGTGCAAAATTAAAGTAAAATTCTCCAGACCCTTGAAAGTATTTCCAAACATTTATAGACACTGTCAAGAAACCTCTTCAAGTGGAAAAATATTAATATTATGGTGTCCAAAGAAAACACATTCATTAATGAATTTAAAAATATTGTGGTAAAATACTTCACAACTTATATCTTCTTAGGGTAAAAAATAAACAATATCTTTGTTTGGTGTGTTTTAAAAAAAGTGAAAAAAATAAAATTAAAAACAATATACATGGTAATCCTTTCTATGTGTTTTCTTTCTTTTTCTGCTATGGCTATTGGCGAGATATTCTATTGCCATCTAAGCTAGGATATTACTTTTGTCTTAGCATATTATATATATGAAGTACCTATACCTCCATTTTGTGCTTGTTACATCATTTACTCAGAGCTGAAATAGAGCAAAATAGAGCAAAAAATATTATTTTAAACCAGAACAAAAATACCATATTTTTGTTACACATGTCACAGGAAAAATAATTTTTTTTTTATTGTCCAGTATGATAAGCCAAACAGACAGATGATCTCTGTCTACTTAAGAAGTTGGACAATATTACCTATTTCATAAAGCAAAATACGAAACAAAGCAAGACACAAAAATTACGGCAAGCTTTCCCATTGATTTTTTGTCATCCGTAATAATATGAGTGTCTGTTTCTTAGTTTACTATATAATATTCAGTTGAAACTTTACTGATAACTCGCAAACTACTTATATCCTTGGGAATTATTCTTATGTAATCCTGGATATTATGGGCCCTATTAAATTCGAGCTGCGGATGAATTCGTATCTCGCAAAGGCCCATCGTAAGTCGATTTACGATATCCGAGTCGACTTGCGATTGACTTGCGATTGACTTGCGTAATTTCGGACTACTTTGCCGAGATTTGCCTCCGATAAGCGCTACGTAGTAAGTAGCGGACAAGAATTCCTTGCGTAGACGCTCGTATCTCGCAAATTCGCTAAGTGCACAAAAAACCCACGTAAAATGGTTTACGCATTACGTACAGACAACTTAAAAATCTAAAAGTGAGTTTAACAGAGGAAAAGCATGGAAGGCCATTACAATTGATTTAACCATCCCCTCCCCCCACCAAAGCCAAGGCATTATACAACCAATTAGTTGTTACATTTTGAATGAAAAGCCATGCTGCAGCTTACATAAACCAAAATTAAAGACACACTACCTGATTACATAAAAACACTAAAACATCCTGAAAATGCAATATTAACCCTGTTATTTTGTATACATGTTGCTCATCACATCTACATTTGGGAACACAAATATGGGGCACATGGAGAATGTGAATATGTCCTGTTCAGTCTTTCGGTCGGGTCCCACTCTGACCCTCTGGCACTGCTTTCTTACAAGTTTCCTATGCCGGTGAGACCGGAGTGGGTTGTCAGTTCCTTCCCCAGTGGTTTGGGATTTGGCCCTGCATTCAGCTTTCCCTCTCACCCCCACAATGACCCTTAATAAGATAGCTCACAGCTTCATTGAAATACACAATACCTCTTGTTTGGTCTTTCGGTCGGGTCCCACTCTGACCCTCTGGCACTGCTTTCTTACAAGGTTCCTATGCCGGTGAGACCGGAGTGGGTTGTCAGTTCCTTCCCCAGTGGTTTGGGATTTGGCCCTGCATTCAGCTTTCCCTCTCACCCCCACAATGACCCTTAATAAGATAGCTCACAGCTTCATTGAAATACACAATACCTCTTGTTTGGTCTTTCGGTCGGGTCCCACTCTGACCCTCTGGCACTGCTTTCTTACAAGGTTCCTATGCCGGTGAGACCGGAGTGGGTTGTCAGTTCCTTCCCCAGTGGTTTGGGATTTGGCCCTGCATTCAGCTTTCCCTCTCACCCCCACAATGACCCTTAATAAGATAGCTCACAGCTTCATTGAAATACACAATACCTCTTGTTTGGTCTTTCGGTCGGGTCCCACTCTGACCCTCTGGCACTGCTTTCTTACAAGGTTCCTATGCCGGTGAGACCGGAGTGGGTTGTCAGTTCCTTCCCCAGTGGTTTGGGATTTGGCCCTGCATTCAGCTTTCCCTCTCACCCCCACAATGACCCTTAATAAGATAGCTCACAGCTTCATTGAAATACACAATACCTCTTGTTTGGTCTTTCGGTCGGGTCCCACTCTGACCCTCTGGCACTGCTTTCTTACAAGGTTCCTATGCCGGTGAGACCGGAGTGGGTTGTCAGTTCCTTCCCCAGTGGTTTGGGATTTGGCCCTGCATTCAGCTTTCCCTCTCACCCCCACAATGACCCTTAATAAGATAGCTCACAGCTTCATTGAAATACACAATACCTCTTGTTTGGTCTTTCGGTCGGGTCCCACTCTGACCCTCTGGCACTGCTTTCTTACAAGGTTCCTATGCCGGTGAGACCGGAGTGGGTTGTCAGTTCCTTCCCCAGTGGTTTGGGATTTGGCCCTGCATTCAGCTTTCCCTCTCACCCCCACAATGACCCTTAATAAGATAGCTCACAGCTTCATTGAAATACACAATACCTCTTGTTTGGTCTTTCGGTCGGGTCCCACTCTGACCCTCTGGCACTGCTTTCTTACAAGGTTCCTATGCCGGTGAGACCGGAGTGGGTTGTCAGTTCCTTCCCCAGTGGTTTGGGATTTGGCCCTGCATTCAGCTTTCCCTCTCACCCCCACAATGACCCTTAATAAGATAGCTCACAGCTTCATTGAAATACACAATACCTCTTGTTTGGTCTTTCGGTCGGGTCCCACTCTGACCCTCTGGCACTGCTTTCTTACAAGGTTCCTATGCCGGTGAGACCGGAGTGGGTTGTCAGTTCCTTCCCCAGTGGTTTGGGATTTGGCCCTGCATTCAGCTTTCCCTCTCACCCCCACAATGACCCTTAATGAGATAGCTCACAGCTTCATTGAAATACACAATACCTCTTGTTTGGTCTTTCGGTCGGGTCCCACTCTGACCCTCTGGCACTGCTTTCTTACAAGGTTCCTATGCCGGTGAGACCGGAGTGGGTTGTCAGTTCCTTCCCCAGTGGTTTGGGATTTGGCCCTGCATTCAGCTTTCCCTCTCACCCCCACAATGACCCTTAATAAGATAGCTCACAGCTTCATTGAAATACACAATACCTCTTGTTTGGTCTTTCGGTCGGGTCCCACTCTGACCCTCTGGCACTGCTTTCTTACAAGGTTCCTATGCCGGTGAGACCGGAGTGGGTTGTCAGTTCCTTCCCCAGTGGTTTGGGATTTGGCCCTGCATTCAGCTTTCCCTCTCACCCCCACAATGACCCTTAATAAGATAGCTCACAGCTTCATTGAAATACACAATACCTCTTGTTTGGTCTTTCGGTCGGGTCCCACTCTGACCCTCTGGCACTGCTTTCTTACAAGGTTCCTATGCCGGTGAGACCGGAGTGGGTTGTCAGTTCCTTCCCCAGTGGTTTGGGATTTGGCCCTGCATTCAGCTTTCCCTCTCACCCCCACAATGACCCTTAATAAGATAGCTCACAGCTTCATTGAAATACACAATACCTCTTGTTTGGTCTTTCGGTCGGGTCCCACTCTGACCCTCTGGCACTGCTTTCTTACAAGGTTCCTATGCCGGTGAGACCGGAGTGGGTTGTCAGTTCCTTCCCCAGTGGTTTGGGATTTGGCCCTGCATTCAGCTTTCCCTCTCACCCCCACAATGACCCTTAATAAGATAGCTCACAGCTTCATTGAAATACACAATACCTCTTGTTTGGTCTTTCGGTCGGGTCCCACTCTGACCCTCTGGCACTGCTTTCTTACAAGGTTCCTATGCCGGTGAGACCGGAGTGGGTTGTCAGTTCCTTCCCCAGTGGTTTGGGATTTGGCCCTGCATTCAGCTTTCCCTCTCACCCCCACAATGACCCTTAATGAGATAGCTCACAGCTTCATTGAAATACACAATACCTCTTGTTTGGTCTTTCGGTCGGGTCCCACTCTGACCCTCTGGCACTGCTTTCTTACAAGGTTCCTATGCCGGTGAGACCGGAGTGGGTTGTCAGTTCCTTCCCCAGTGGTTTGGGATTTGGCCCTGCATTCAGCTTTCCCTCTCACCCCCACAATGACCCTTAATGAGATAGCTCACAGCTTCATTGAAATACACAATACCTCTTGTTTGGTCTTTCGGTCGGGTCCCACTCTGACCCTCTGGCACTGCTTTCTTACAAGGTTCCTATGCCGGTGAGACCGGAGTGGGTTGTCAGTTCCTTCCCCAGTGGTTTGGGATTTGGCCCTGCATTCAGCTTTCCCTCTCACCCCCACAATGACCCTTAATAAGATAGCTCACAGCTTCATTGAAATACACAATACCTCTTGTTTGGTCTTTCGGTCGGGTCCCACTCTGACCCTCTGGCACTGCTTTCTTACAAGGTTCCTATGCCGGTGAGACCGGAGTGGGTTGTCAGTTGTGCTGTCATTCTCCCACCCACAAGCGCAGCAAACACACACAGAAGGTTTGCAGAGGCACAATGAGCACCAGCCAACTCACCTCCATCAGGGGTAATTGCCACTTCTCTTATCCAAGGAAGTCCCACGACATTGCTGGTGGCCATGTGCCAAGATGACCATTCATTCCCATTTGGTGACCTCCCATTATGTTCTGCTATTCATCAATTTACATTAGTTTCGATTGCTAAGTGATGTTGGGGAAGTGCGTGTGAGAGCAGAATTGACAGACAAATCAATAATCACTGGAGAAGGAACTGACAACCCACTGCAGTATCACCTATCATCACCCTTTTAGGCCCACAGGGGAATGTTCCTACTCCCCATTCCCGCAAATTGTACTTGGCCTGTGCATTAACCCTTTATTATGCATAGATTGTAGATCACTTAGATGCATTATATGATATCTAATGCTATTAGGACTATTATTCCTCTTAGTATGTATGGATCTATTGCAGGTTAACTAGTGCTCATTAGTTTACAGCTATAGTAATGTGACACTAATGTGATGCATGTGGATGTCCCCTAACCCCAACCATTGAAAACACACCGACATGGGAAGAACAGAATAACACAGCTTTATTTTTGGACACAGACCACAATCAGCAGTGGTCAAGACTGTGCATTCACAGAACGGTATAACAAAACTTTATTTTTGGACACAGACCACAATCAGCAGTGGTCAAGACTGTGCATTAATATCATGGGTGTGGTGTGGGCGGGTCCCGAGAGAGCAAGGGGCTAAATTAAAAAAAGGGGATACCTACAGGGGTCAATCTAATAGTCTAGAATAAGCATGATGCATAGCACCTACCAGGGTCACATGCTGCAACCGGAACCAGAAATCTCTCCATTTAACTGAAGAAACCATTAGAGTGCACGGCACTTACAACTTGTCTGGATCTGTTCAATTGAACAAATGATTCAACCTCTGGACTGTGTAATCCAATCCAGTTTCACACATACAGTATGGTGTGTGAAATTGCCCACAAAAATGAATGGTCAACAAAAAACAAAAAAGGCGGAGGAGGCTAAAAAAAAATAATGACAATGCATGTACAGTAAAGTGCTAAATACTGTACCAATATACCAACTCACCTGATTCCCATCTGCAAGCATTACTAACTATTAGCTAGGTCTATGGATAATGAGTAATATGGGCAAATACCCATTAATATGGACAGGACACAAAGGCCAGCAGCCACATTCACTGTTTCTTACATCAGACCCAAAGATCTGTTCTCAGACCGATATTGAGGTCAGGATCACATGCTTTATTAGTGCATATATTAATGCTGGCTGTCATTAACATGCCATTGGGAGACTTTGCAAGTCCACCGCCATAGCGGTATTAGTCTACATTTCAGCTAACAACAATCATGTCTGAGATATCTGGCAATATGATAGCTTTAAGATTGTGGGAGCTACATGTTAAGGAGGGGGCTGTCATTGGAGTAATGTCTACCTGAGAGGAACTGGGAAAACCTTACGCCTCATATAATTCCTCCACTATGCTTGCAGATGCAGGAGATGCCTTCATGGGCCTGAATTGTACCTAAAACAAATGGAAAGAAAAACATAAAGAGAAAACATAAAATCTAAGGGCCTAAAAAAAAAGGGGACTGCAGCATCCCTTTCCAACAGCATTCCCAAGTGACCATCAATTGGTGGCATGCTCAACCGAACCCTACGTGTCCACAGAGAAGAGGATCATGGACCATGTGATGGGAGGTAGCCATCTGCATACAAAATGTCACCATCACATAGGCAAAGATCCAAAACTCTGTAGCCAGGCTAGATGAGGTCAGCATTGTGACCAATAGATTGTCACTGAGGAGTGCTGTTGAGAAGGCACAATTATGTCCACAGCCCCTAGGTCCTCCTCCGCCTGGGCACAGGACCTGCATCGTCCGCGGCCGGACGCCGTCTCCTTGGTGGTGGGGGAGCAGGAGGAGGTAGTGGCACCACGGGTGGTGGTGGCGGCGGAGGCATGGTGGAAGGAGAGGAGGGGCCAGGCTGCTGTTGGCTGGTGACCTGCCCCGTTCCCAGCAGCCTGACCAAATGCTGCTCCAGCCTCCGATGATGGCTCCTCTCCTCCCTAAAGCGCCTGTCCAGGCTGCGCCTCATGCCAGAGATGTTGGCCTCAATCCTATTCACGGCGGCCAACAACTCCAGCAGCGCAGCCTCGGTCGTTGGTGGTGGGGGCTCGGGTCCTGCTGGCAGGGCCGGGTGGGAAGATGGCGGGGACAGAGTGGGGAGGATCTGGGACCCGGCTGGAGACAGGGGCTCTGATGTTGTTGTCCCCGGTGGCTCAGAGTGTGGGGAAGGAGGAGCTGTGGCATATTCCACTCCTTCTGAGGGCCCCGGCGAGATGGCAAGTCTTTGGAGGAGGGGGACAGTCGGGCTCTGGACAGGGGGGCTGTCAACGACCACGACCTCCCCCTCCGAAGAGCCAGGGCCCTCGGATGAGCCTGTAGCCTCCTCCCCCTGAGCGGTCTCCTGCGGGGCGGGGGCTGACGGCCCCGCTCGTGGCTCATCACTGGACCCAGACCTCCTACTGGATGCTGAAATAGAGAAAAGAAAGGTACATGTCATTAGTATGCTGATCAATACATTGATATGTTTTCACTCCTAACTATCTGACATCTAGGCCTGAACATGGATGATTCTCCTAATTGCAACTCCCATTAGCTCTCATTTGCTAGATTGGATCTATTCTTTGGTTTCTTGTCTTGACCTCTCCTGGCTCCTAACACTGTCTGGATTTTGCCTGCGGTTTCACTCCTAACTATCTGACATCTAGGCCTGAACATGGATGATTCTCCTAATTGCAACTCCTATTAGCTCTCATTTGCTAGATTGGATCTATTCTTTGGTTTCTTGTCTTGACCTCTCCTGGCTCCTAACACTGTCTGGATTTTGCCTGCGGTTTCACTCCTAACTATCTGACATCTAGGCCTGAACATGGATGATTCTCCTAATTGCAACTCCCATTAGCTCTCATTTGCTAGATTGGATCTATTCTTTGGTTTCTTGTCTTGACCTCTCCTGGCTCCTAACACTGTCTGGATTTTGCCTGCGGTCTGTAACTGCATAGGCTGCATTGGGCGCACCAGTACATGGACTCTATTGCTTAATTACTCTTGGGGTGGCCAGGAATGACAGTGATTTTTCAGCTTCATGGATTTAATGATACATCCATCCATCCCTTGTTAATTCCATGGAGCTGACATGTCAGTGTCCTTGTTGGTCACCATGTGTAGTGTGTGTGATGCACATGTGGTGGCATGTTGGTGTATGTGATATTCACCTGAACTGGAGGCTGGGTCGTGCTGGGCCACCGGGGATGAAGCTCCAGCTGCGGGCGATGGTCCTAGAAAGTCCCTTGCGATCCTCTCCCACTCCTTATAGGCGACACTGTGTCCCTCCGCTTCTCTGGCCATCTTCCTTTTCACCGTGGCCCTGATATCCACATATCTGTGCTTCAAGGACCTCAAGCCCCTAGGAACCGTGGACACCTCCTTCATCACTTCCACTACCTCCTTCCAAGCCTGAGCCTTAGGCCCAGGCTTCGCTTCCCTTGCCACAAGGATGACGGGCCGGTCACGGATCGCACCCAGGAGGACCATATTCTCCTGGGGCGTATAATTACGGGCCCTGCGCCTGCCCTTGCCAATAGCCCCTTGCTCTCTCGACTGTGCTGGGGGACCCTGGCCTCCCTGCACTCTTCCTGAGGCCTGTCCCTTCCCCAAACTACCCCGCCCCCTGGGAACAGGCCCCTTCCCCTCTGTCCCTCCTCTACAAGTGCCTCTGTCTCCCTCCTCCTCCTCCTCCTCCTCCTCCCCCCCCCCCCTCTGGGGACCACTCCTCCTCCTCTGGGGACACCTCCTCCTCTGGGGACACCTCCTCCACCCCCTCCAGGGACACCTCCTCCTCTGGGGACACCTCCTCCTCCGGGGACACCTCCTCCACCTCTCCTCCACCCTCCACTACACTCTCCTCACTCTCCTCACTCTCCGCTCCTCTCCTCTCCTCCTCTCTCCACCTATCTCCTCCCTCCATGCTCAAATAATACAAAAATAAGGATAACTCAAAATAAGTGTAACTGTTATATATGTGAAGGAAACAAAAGTGTATGTTCTATGTGTTTTTACTAACTGTTGGGGGATGCGGTGCAAAGGTTGGGGGGGTGGGAGGTGTGTGTTGTGTGTCCTAACGCTATGTATGTCTCTATGTGTCTTTAATCTATGTGTCAGGCAAATATGTGTAATGTGTAAATATGTGTAACTCTTACGTGTAAATATGCTAGTAATAAAATACAAAACAATCAAAAAGAGTGCGCCTACAAATCAAAAGAACGATAAAGAAATAAAAGTATTACTGGAATGTCTGTTGGAAAGAAAAGATGTGTGTGCTATGTGTATTTAATAAGTGGTGGGGGATGGGGTGTGTTGGGGGATGGGGTGTGGTGGGGGGAATGGGTGTGTGGGGTGTGTGTCCTAACTATATATATGTCTCTATGTGTGTTATTTAATCTATGTGTCTTGCAAATATGTGAAATCTGTAAATATGTGTAATGCTTAAATGGAAGGACTTATGAAATAGACAATGCAAAAAGAAAAAAATAACTACAGTAATCTCCCTCTCTCCAAAGTACTAATCAAACTCTCTCCCACCTGCTCCTGAAACTGCGTGCTAACTCCAATGGCTCTTACAACACAGTCAGCGCATGGGTTTGTATCACTCACATTTATAAGCTCATACTGTCAATCTAATTCTTAGCTCGTACGTGATTGGCTGAGAGGCGTGTCTCGCTAGGACGTCCCCTTATCAGCTTGCGAGCGCGCCAACAGACTCAGCCAATTACATACGCACGTATAGTGTCAGGCCGCCAAGTGCGTATGTAATTGGCTGAGAGTCCCAATACATACGCACTTGGCGTCCCGCGTTGGGCTTCTCAGCCAATTACATACGCACTTGGCGTCCCGCGTTGGGCTTCTCAGCCAATTACATACGCACTTGGCGTCCCGCGTTGGGCTTCTCAGCCAATTACATACGCACTTGGCGTCCCGCGTTGGGCTTCTCAGCCAATTACATACGCACTTGGCGTCCCGCGTTGGGACAGCCAATTACATGCGGCCAAGTGCGTATGTAATAGGTTGAGAGGCTTCTTGACCTAAAATCATCAGCTGGAATGCCATGTAAAGATCCACAGGTGACCAATGGCAAAGCAGAAATTAACGTGCCTAATACCAGATCATGCAATCAACAAGCTATATAACCCCATCCCCAACAAGTCATCAGCATGTCTGAAACAGCATGGATGATCATGAGAGAGGGATGAGGGCTCGGATGAGTGGGCGTATGAGGTTGAGACGCTTTTGTGCAGCTCAACTAGCACAGTATGAAGACCAGGAAGCAAGGTGTGTGATTGAGGGGGTGATGGGGAGTGGCAGAGAGGAATGTCTGGGAGTGAATGAGGGTGTGAGTGGTGATGTGATCCATGCTGGGGCAGAACCAAGCCAGGCAAGGGAATTACCACAGGCCATGCCTAGTATCGTGGGGGTGGATCAGGGAGGAGAGAGAGCTCCAGTAGCACAGGGACAGAGGGATATAGGGCCACCTGCACCCAGGGAGGCTGACAATGTTGTCGGTGATCAGCTGCTGGGGGGAGTACAGGATGTGTTGGCTCAGGCAGAAGGGGGGGAGCCTGACCAGGAGCCTGACCAGGAGCCTGACCAGGAGCCTGTGAGGAGGCGGGCACCCAATGTGTACAGGGAGAGACTCACATTAGAGGGGTTAACTGATGGGGAGGTGTATGAGCGTTTTCGGCTGACCCGTGCCAGTCTTGTGGAGCTCTATGAGGTTCTCAGAGCGGACCTTGAGCCTCGCTCACGGGCAAATAGAGCCATCCCAGGAATGACACGGATGTTAGTTGCAATACACCTCCTTGCTTCTGGGAGCTTTCAGACCACCCTGAGCATAGCCGGAGGAATGTCTCAGCCAAGCCTCTCGAATTGTCTGAGTGCATTCCTCCGTGCTATTGGTCGTAGAGCTGCCAGATACATCAGTTACCCTAACACTGCCGAAGAGATCTCGAAGGTGAAGTTCGATTTCTTCCAATTAGGAGGTATCCCCAATGTGCTTGGTGCTATTGACTGTACACACGTGGCACTGATACCTCCTAGAGAGCAAGAAGCGCTGTACAGAAATCGTAAGCATTATCATTCAATCAATGTACAGGTTGTTTGCGATGCGAACATGCGCATACAAGGTGTGTTTGCAGGCTTCCCGGGAAGTGCTCACGACGCCTATATCCTGCGAGCATCCGGAATCTATCACATCTTTGAGTCCGGCAGATTTCCATCCGGATGGCTACTGGGTGAGTACACATTAGTAATGGCAGTCAACCATATCTTACTATGACTGGATACAATAACACATACGGTACATCATGTTTCCCTCTATTGATCTGATGTTCACATGTGCATTACGGAGTAATACGACCAAAGCCAGAACATAATAGCTCATTGCTGGCCAGAACCCTGTGTTAGCTTGGCCAAACAGTATGCAGTTCACAACAACATATGCCAAAAACCACAATTGATTAATCATTAGGTATATGTTCTGATGCATTCCATTGTATCCTGTGACATGGACATCTCTAGTCTACATAACGTGTTGTGTGTTCTTGTACGGCCTATGTAAGTGAGATGTCTTCAGAATTCATCTGATAGAGGAGAATTAATATTGTTTGGCCAACTTTTTCTTGCCTGAATATATCCCGGAATAAACATGAATTAGCTTACCTTGAAGTTATCAAAATCTCCAAGGTCTTTTGGCATTTGCGTTTGATCGTGTACGCCCCTGGGAAATTCCACCTGAATTAGCATCACATTTACGTTCACAAGAATACACGATCACTCTTCACCTCAGACCTCTGGCATGTGCTCGTTACAAGAACTGCAACAGTGACTTCCTGCTCTCTACCAGAAGGGTCGCAATATGTACCCTGTTGTATTTCCCTTGTATCTCCGCCTCATGTAAGTGTCCTGTGGGTGTGAACATCTGGATTTTCCATTTGTTGAAATTACATTATAATTGATCTGAAGCTTCAGATAGAATCCATGTGTTAATACCCTAGTAATTATCCTATCAGATGCATCCATGATCCATCTCCCTTACATATATCTTTAACTGTGTATTAGCCACAGGGATGTGTTGATAGGTCATGATGACGATATTTGGCCATATGCTTTGTCAAACATCACAACATCCTATTCATATCAACATCATATTTTATTTACACCAGGTGATGCAGGATATGGGTGTTTGCCGTGGTTGTTGACCCCTGTGAGCAATCCCCAGACTCGGGCAGAGGCGCGGTATAATGCTGCGCATAAAACCTGCCGGAATGTAATTGAGCGCACCTTTGGTGTACTAAAGATGCGCTTCAGATGTTTACATTCCACTGGGGGGGCTCTACAATACAAGCCCCAGAAAGTTTGTCGCATCATCCTTGCCTGCTGCTGTCTGCACAATATAGCACTACAGGCCAACTGTCT
>JAPZIH010001239.1:0-49889 GCA_027410445.1 Discoglossus pictus
CTCCCCCTCTCTCTCCTCCTCCCCCACTCCCTCCCTCTCTCCCTCTCCATCCCCCTTCTCTCTCTTTCTCTCTCTCTCCCCGTCTTCCTCCCTCTCTCCCCCTCCCTGCCCCTCTCTCTCCTCCTCCCCCTCTCTCTCCCCCTACCCTCTCTCTCTCTCTCCCAGTATGGTGTCACAGCTCCAGGCCCCTCTCTCTCTCTCCTTCCCTTTCTTTTTCCCCCTCCCTCCCCATCTCTCTCTCCTTCTCTCTCCCCCTCCCTCCTTCTCT
Source organism: Discoglossus pictus (assembly GCA_027410445.1). NCBI lineage: Eukaryota > Metazoa > Chordata > Amphibia > Anura > Alytidae > Discoglossus > Discoglossus pictus. The sequence goes on from JAPZIH010001239.1 coordinate 269, forward strand.
CTCTCTCCCCTCCCTCTTTCCCCCTTTCTCTCTCTCCCTCCCCTCTCTCTCTCCCCCTTCCTCCTTTTCTCTCCCTCCCCTCTCTCTCTCCCTCCTTCTCTCTCTCCCCCTCCCTCCTTCTCTCTCTCTCCCCATCCCCTCTCTCTTCCCCTCCCTCTCTTGCCCTCCCTCCTTCTCTCTCTCTCCCCCTCTTTCTCTCCCTCCCTTCTCTCTCCCCCTCCCTTTCTCTTTCCCTCCCTTCCCCTCCCTCCCTCTTTCCCTCCCTCTCTCACCCTCAATCCCCCCATCCCCCTCCGCCTCTCTCTCCCCCACTCCCCCTCTCTCTCCCCTCTCTCTCTCCCAGTATGGTGTCACAGCTCCAGACCCCTCTCTCGCTCCCTCGCCCCCCTCTCTCTCTCACCCCCTCCCTCCCCCTTTCTTTTCTCTCTCTCTACCCCCCTCTCTGTCCCTCCTTCTCTCCCCCTCCCTCTCTCCGCCCTCCCCTCCACCTCCTCTCTCTCCCACCCCCCTCTCTCCCTCCTTTTCTCTATCCCCTCCCTCTCTCCCCCCTCTATCTCTCTCCCCTCTCTCTCTCTGTCTACCTCCCTCTCCCTCCCAGTATGATGTCACAGCTCCAGACCCCTCTCTCTCGCTCCCCCTCCCTCCCTTTGCCCTCTCTCCCTTCCCCTCCCTCCCTCCCCCTCCCTCCCCCATCCCCCCTACTTCTCTCTCTCCCCCTATCCCCCTCTCTCTCTCCCAATCTCTCTCCCCCTCCCACTCTCTCTCCCTCTCTCCCCTCTCTCTCTCTCCCAGTATGGTGTAACAGCTCCAGACCCCTCTCTCGCTCCCTCGCCCCCCTCTCTCTCTCCCCTCCCTCCCTCCTTTCTCTCTCTTCCTCCTTCTCTCTCTACCCCCCTCTCCTCCTCCCTCTTCTCTCTCTCCCTCCTTCTCTCTCTCCCCCTCCCTCTCTACACCTGCCCCCTCTCTCCCTCCCCCATCTCTCTCCCCTCCCTCTCTCTCTGCCTCTCCCTCCCTCTCTCCCCCTTCCCCTCTCTCTCCCTCCCTTCCCCCTCCCTCTCTATCTCTCTCCCCCCCCCCCTTCCTCTCTCTCTCCCTCTCTCCCCCTCCCCTCTCTCTCTCTCCCAGTATGGTGTCAAAGCTCCAGACCCCTCTCTCGCTTCCTCTCTTCCCCCTTCCCCCTCTCGCCCCCTCCCTCCCCTCTCTATCTCTCTCCCCCTTCCTCTCTTTCCCTCCCTCTCTTCCCCCTCTCCCTCTCTCCCTCTCTCCCAGTATGGTGTCACAGCCCCAGACACTCTGTGTGTATCCCTTGTATCCCCGGGTCTGTGCAGCTTCCTGTCTCGGCACACAGTGATCAATACAATAACACAATCAGTCCTATCTTTACATGTGTATGTGCAGAGTGAGAGACAGATGTATATACAAAGCGTCACCATGGAAACAAGATTACATTAGAGACCCGCCCCCTAATGTGACGAGGGGTCCTGTTTGTGCCGCTATGCATTGTGGGACTTCCGGTACATCCACTTCCGGTCCGGTCAGCTGGTGCGGCCTAGAGCGGATCCGGGTGTGTGTCTGTGCTCTGAGCAGGTAAATAAAGGGATTAATGTTCCAATTACTGATCAGGAGATAATACCGGAAGTGATTTGTGTCTGTGACTGGTTATCAGGTGCGAGTGGGATAAAGACCGGAAGTGATACCGGATTTAATGATATTATACTATATATATAATACAGCGTAATGGGAGAGGGGCTGTCTTTCTATCTATCTATCTATCCCTCTGTCTATCATCTATATATCTGTCTATCTATCTCTATCTATCTCTGTCTGTCTATCTCTATCTATCTCTCTGTCTATCTATATATCTATCCCTCTATCTATAATCTATCTATCTGTCTATATATCTATCCCTCTTTCTGTCTGTCTATCTCTATCTACCTATCATCTATATATCTGTCTGTCTATATATCTATCTATCTATCCCTCTATCTATCATCTATATATATATATATATATTTATATATTTATCTATCTATCCCTCTCTGTCTATCTATATATCTATCCCTCTCTGTCTATCTATCTATCCCTCTATCCTCAATGTATCTGTCTATCTATCTATCTTTCTATATATATATATATATATATATCCCGATCTATCTATCCCTCTATCTATTTATATCTCTATCTATAATCTATCTCTCTGTCTATCTATCTATCCTCAATGTATCTGTCTATCTTTCTATATATATATATATATATCCCTCGATCTATCTATCCCTCTATCTATATATCCTACTATATATATATCTGTCTATCTATCCCTCTATATATCAATCCCTCTATATATCTATCCCTCAATCTATCTGCCTATATATCTATCCCTATATCTATATATATATATATATATATATATATATATATATATATATATATATGTGTCTATCTATCTCTCTGTCTATCTATCCCTCTATCTCTGTCTATCTATATATCTATCCCTCTATCTATCTATATTTCTATCCCTCTATATATCTATCCCTCTATATATCTATCTGTCTGTCTATCTATCCCTCTATCTCTGTCTGTCTATCTATCGATCTATTTATACCTCTGTTTGTCTGTCTATATTTATCTATCTCTATCTATCTACCTATCTATGTCTGTCTATCTATCTATATCTGTCTATCTATATTTCTATCCCTCTATCTATATATCTATCCCTCTATCTATATTTCTATATTTCTATCCCTCTATCTATCTATCCCTCAATCCTCAATCTATCTGTCTGTCTGTCTAGCTATCTATCTATCTTTCTATATATATATATATATCTGTCCCTCAATCTATCCATCTATCTATCCCACTATATATCTTTCCCTCAATCTGTCTATCTATCTGTCTATCTCTATCTATCTATCCCTCCATCTGTCTATCTCTATCTATCTCTGTCTACCTATCTATCTATATATCTATCCCTCTATCTATCTATCTATAATCTATCTGTCTGTCTATCTATCTTTATATATATATATATATATATATATATATATATATATATATATATATATATATATATAAATATATATCCCTCTATCTATCCTTCTATCTATCTATCCCTCTATATATCTGTCTATCTATCTATCCCTCTATCTATCTCTGTCTATCTATCTATCCCTCTGTCTGTCTGTCTATATCTATCTACCTATCTATATCTGTCTGTCTGTCTATCTATATATCTATCCCTCTATCTATCTATATTTCTATCTATCTATATTTCTATCTATCTATCCCTCAATCTATCTGTCTATCTATCCCTCTATCTATCTCTATATATATCTATCCCTCTATCGGTCTGTCTATCTGTCTGTCTATATCTATCTATCTTTATCTATCTACCTATCTATATCTGTCTGTCTATCTATCTATCTCTCTGTCTATCTATCTATATCTGTCTATCTATCTATATTTCTATCCCTATATCTATCTATCCATCTATCTATCTATCCCTCTATCTATCTATCTCTCTGTCTATGAATCTATCATATATATATCTATCTATCTCTGTCTATCTATATCTGTCTGTCTATCTATCCCTCTATCTATCTATATGTATATCTATCTCTTTATCTATCCCTTTATCTATCTATCCCTCTATCTATCTGTCTGTCTATCTATCTATCCCTCTGTCTGTCTATATCTATCTATCTATCTGTCTGTCTGTCTATCTCTATCTGTCTATCTATCTATCTCTCTGTGTATGTATCTATCATCTATCTATCTCTGTCTGTCTATCTGTCTGTCTATCTCTCTCTGTCTATATATCTATATATCTATCCCTCTATCTACCTATAATCTATCCCTATATCTATCTACCTATCTATATCTATCTGTCTATCTATATCTCTATCCCTCTATCTATCAATCTATAATCTATCTCTCTGTCTATCTATCTATCCCTCTATCTATCTATATATTTATCTATCTATCTATTTATCTATATCTGTCTGTCTATCTATCGATCTCTATCTATCTATCTATGACTGAGGGTGATAAGGGACATGGAGTCTCTGCTCTATTCCCAAGATACCACAGAGAGCTTGCATTACTGCAGAAGTAAAGTGTGTACCTCTGTCACTCTCTATCATCTGTCTGATGCGCAAGTCGTTCGGGGTCGTGTAAAATATCCCCGCGTGTGACCGTCTCATGTTTATTTGTACAGATCATTAAGACATGTAACAAATCCCAGCGTGTGACCGTCTCATGTTTATTTGTACAGACCATAAAGCCATGTAACAAATCCCAGCGTGTGACTGTCTCATGTTTATTTGTACAGACAGTGACAAAGTGACACCATCAGTTCTCTCAGAGTCTGACCAAGAAGAAGAGACAAATATGAGGAGTCCCCGGGAGATTAAAGAGGAGGAAATTCCTGTAAATATCAGTGAAGGTGAGTAATATCTTATGGACAATTATCACTCACTTCAGTCCTTATTGAGGTGGATTTATCCTTCATCTCTTACCCAAGAAGTTTTACAAACATCGCAGCTCATGATAAAGGTGAATTAAATAGATTTTAAGACACAAACACTAGGTTGATGGTAAATAATAAAATGTGAAGGTCTATAATCTGTTTATCTCTATCTGTAGGACCTTTAGATGTGAAGCCTCCAGTTGTCTCCAAGGTTGAACAAGAAGATCTGAATATAAGAGATCAGCAGCAGGTGAAGGAGGAGGAGAGTCCTGGGAATATCAGGGAAGGTGAGGACTTAATACACAATAAGAACAATAATAATACATTCTGTAACGTCACACTGTCACCATAACTATATGTTTATTTTTTCTTGAAGTGAATTCAAAATGGTCTATACATTGCAATAGCTATTTATCTCTATAGTACATCATTCTCGAGATATGCAGCATTCTTTGTGCAACTCATTATCATAATGGATAGCTCAGAGAGCTTGATAAGGGTGAGGGGAAGGTCTAGAATTTGTTAGCAATGTGGCAAGTGTGCAGTGTAAATAGGCTGCGTGTGCAAGGCCAAACCTTTTTGTTTAGACGGGTAAGGCGGCATTTTAGAATCCTAATGTTATGAGTTGTAAGTAAGTGTTGTAAAATGTGTTACTTGGCTCGCGAGCATTTTCCGTCCGTCCCTTGTAATGGTATATTTTGTATCTGCTACGTTCCTGGCTAACTCGTACGTTCCTGGTGGTGATTTTCGCAGCTCTTTGTCTTTTAGCCTCGTTTTTATTTTTTTCATCCGTCAATTTTTTTTCTCTCTTAGTCGATTTTCCCATGGACCCTACACGTACACTCACCCACTTATCTCACTCCCTATGGACCCTACATGTACATTCACCCATTTACCTCACTCCCTACGGACTCTACACATACATTCACACACTTACCTCAATCCCTATGGACTCTTCACGTACACTCACTCACTTACCTCAATCCCTATGGACTGTACACGTACATTCACCCACTTACCTCACTCCCTATGGACTCTGCACGTACATTCACCCACTTACCTCACTCCCTATGGACTCTGCACGTACATTCACCCACTTACCTCACTCCCCATGGACCTTACACGTACATTCACGCACTTACCTCACTCCCTATGGACCCTACACGTACATTCACCCACTTACCTCACTCCCTATGGACTCTGCACGTACATTCACCCACTTACCTCACTCCCTATGGACTCTACACGTACACTCACCCACTTACCTCAATCCCTATGGACCCTACATGTACACTCACCCACTTACCTCAATCCCTATGGACTCAACACATACATTCACACACTTACCTCACTCCTTACGGACCTAAATGTTCATTTCAATGTAATGTTTTTATTTTAAATTGTAGTTTTTTTATTTTAATTTATTTTAAAATAAAGGTCCTTACACGTACATTCACCCACTTACCTCAATCCCTATGGACTCTACATGTACACTCACCCACTTACCTCAATCCCTATGGACTCAACACATACATTCACACACTTACCTCACTCCCTACGGACCTAAATGTTCATTTCAATGTAATGTTTTTATTTTAAATTGTAGTTTTTTTATTTTAATTTATTTTATTTTTATTGTAATTATTTATCTTTAGTAAATTAAGTTTTTATTATTTACATACATTTTAGTTAGGTGTTAAGATATTACAGATTTTTACAGGTACCCCCATGGTAGAGGATTAGGGTACTATGGAAGTCCATAGGGACCCCTATGGTAGATGACTAATTTTAGATACCATGGGGATCCCTATTGGGGATGGTTGGTGGGGCATTCCAAGTGCCCTCTGAACACTTAGTACAATTTCTTTACTAATATAACCTCAGAAAACTTAGTGCCCATTTTATTAACAACATCTACTATTTTATTCCTATTACTATTTAATCTCCACACTCTCAGCATCTGGGTAAGGTCATCCTTTTTCAATGATAATGGATGAAAAGATTAAGCATATAAAAGAGTATTTGTATCGGCATGCTTAATACTCCACTGTGATGTCATTATTCAACTTTATGTAGATATCGTTATCACTTAATTGATTCAAAATCTCTTTCATATAATCCTCATAAATCATAATCACTAGGGAACATTTCTTATTTGCTGGTGTAATGACCCCAATCTGCCATTTTATTTTCATTAGCACAATTCCTGATAGAAGACTTTGCACACACAGGAAGTTTGTATCTGCACAGTGGGAAAGTGTCAGTAACTACAGTCGGTGCTCTCCGCAGAGCTAATGGGCAGATTGTTAGTTTACAGAAACACCCACCCAGGAACAGGCATAAAAAATGACAGCCTGCAGCAAGCAATTATTGCATGTAGAAGTTGCAATATGTAAAGTTTGTGTTTTTACAGTATTTGTTTTTTCTTATAAATAACACTTTGCAGACTATCAGATTTAGTTAAACAAATGACCATAATTGATGATAATTGGTATGCACCGGATCACACTGCACTCTATATACAGTCAGACATAGTTTGCTTCATTTTCATATGATTACAAAATATGCTGTGTGTTCATAAGGAGTTAAATAACTTACACTAAATGAATAGACTAAGCTAAATAATTGTTGACATTTTATTAACTGCAAATTGGTCTCAGTGTAGTTTAATTGATTATAATTACTATAATAGGTATATACTAATTAATTATTTACATATAGAAGAATTTTAAAGCTGTCAGAATTTACTCCTGGTGCTTTTTTTTTTTTTTCAACAGATGGATCCGAGATCTGGAGTAACATTGGAGAAGACCACATTTGTAACACAGTAGAAAAAACATTTCAATGTTCTGAATGCGGGAAATGTTTCAGTCATGTCTCAGATCTTAATAGACATAAGATGACTCATACAGGAGAAAAGCCTTTTCCATGTTCTGAATGTGGGAATTGTTTCAGTCAGCTCTCAGATCTTAATAAACATAAGATGACTCATACAGGAGAAAAGCCTTTTCCATGTTCTGAATGTGGGAAATGTTTCAGTCAGCTCTCAAATCTTAATAAACATAAGATGACTCATACAGGAGAAAAGCCTTTTCCATGTTCTGAATGTGGGAAATGTTTCAGTCGGCTCTCACACCTTAATACACATAAGATTACTCATACAGGAGAAAAGCCTTTTCCATGTTCTGAATGTGGGAAATGTTTCAGTCGGGTCTCAGATCTTAATATACATAAGAGGACTCATACAGAAGAAAAGCCTTTTCCATGTTCTGAATGTGGGAAATGTTTCAGTCATCTCTCACACCTTAATACACATAAGATGACTCATACAGGAGTAAAGCCTTTTCCATGTTCTGAATGTGGGAAATGTTTCAGTCGTGTCTCAGATCTTAATATACATAAGAGGACTCATACAGGAGAAAAGCCTTTTCCATGTTCTGAATGTGGGAATTGTTTCAGTCGGGTCTCATATCTTAATATACATAAGAGGACTCATACAGGAGAAAAACCTTTTCCATGTTCTGAATGTGGGAAATGTTTCAGTCGGGTCTCATATCTTAATATACATAAGATGACTCATACAGGAGAAAAGCCTTTTCCATGTTCTGAATGTGGGAAATGTTTCAGTCTTCTCTCACACCTTAATACACATAAGAGGACTCATACAGGAGAAAAACCTTTTTCATGTTCTGAATGTGGGAAATGTTTCAGTCAGGCCTCACATCTCAAGCTACACATGAGAACTCACACAGGATAAACACCATTTGCATGATCTGAAACTCACACAAGAAAATGTTTCAGTAAGATTTGAAATGACACAAGAAAACTCACACAAGATAAAGACCAGTTGTATGTATGGAATGTGGGTAAGGGTTTAATATGACTCCGCCATTACACATCAACATGACACATCATGCAATTCTACTTAAATTATATAAGTGTAAGTAATTAAAAAAGTTAGCAAGCTCATAAAGATCTATGGATATCTGAGTTGTAAATCACATTAATAGAGCAGTAAGTTGTACTAATGTATCAGCTTGTATTATTACAATACATGATATGATGCTGGACTGTGCATTGCTGCTTTTTGCTTGGTTACCAATAACCTTTCGATTTAAGGGATCCAGAACGTATAGACTTTGCTCTACACCATCATGCTGAGCACTCATAATACATTTGTGGAACTGTAAACTAAGCTATATATATTTTTTATATAATTGTTAAGTTTTTTTTTAACCTTAATAGCCCCTTCCATTAATTTTCCTATTTTCTATGTACATTTGTTTCATCAAACAAAGCAATGAGTTAAAAAGGGTTTAAAAATAAAAAAAAACGATGCTTTTAGGTACGGAAAGACTCATAAATGTCAATAAAGTTATTTTTTAATTGATTAAGAATTGACTGGGATATTTCTTGATTTATTCATATATTACCCTCATCCACTGTTCCCTCTAAGCTGTGCACGCCCACACATACCCTGAGATGAGCGCACACAACTAAACATGGAGTACACACAGATCCCTAGGGGGATATGTAATCTTAGTTTTCCCCATTAACTTTTTCCACCCATTAAGAAATTTGTCTCCATTGACCCTATATACATTTTGTTTTGCAATGTATGATTCCTTTCTTTGTTATGTGCTTATAAGGTTTTCCCAATTAATTGTTTCCACCCAGGGAGAAATAGATCTCCATTGAATCACACAGGACAAAAAGGAAAAGGGTCAATGGAGATCTATTTCTCCCTGGGTGGAAACAATTAATTGGGAAAACGTTATAGGCACATAACAAAGAAAGGAATCATACATTGCAAAACGAAATGTATATAGGGTCAATGGAGATCTATTTCTTAATGGGTGGAAAAAGGTTAATGGGAAAACTAAAATTAAATATCCACCTGTAGGGAATTAGAAATGAATGTTCTTTGATATGGAATTAGTACGTGATGCCACCAGGCTGGTGGAGATAGAGACTGAGTACTTGGTGGGAACAAAAAAACAGAATCTGTGGTTAAATGACTGAAGATATTTAGAATATCTGAAGGAGTTACTATTTAGTAAAAATAGTGCACTTTTATGGTATACTATGGCCTTGATTCAATTGAGCTGTCGTTGTTTAGAGGGGCCCGTAAACTAATTTGCTGTTCAATTGGCGTCTTTTTTTTGCGAACTGCAAACAATCTACGGGTTACAGGCTTAAAATCCCTGCGGTTGTAAAAATAGTTACTTACAACCCATCTAAGCGTTTAATCTTTTAAGCTCGCAACAGTTACAATCGCAAAATCACTATTCAATTGCTACAGTTCCTCAAGCACGCAAATATTTTCACACCCGTAAATGTCAAATGTAGAAGGAGACACAGGGGAGGGGGAAAGAGACACAGGGGAGGGAGAGAAGGGGGGAAGAGACGGGAGGATGAGGAGGGGGAAAGATTCACAGGGGAGGGAAATGGGGGAAAGAGACAGAGGGGGGATGGGGAAAGATACACAGGGGAGGGGGGAAGAGACACAGGGGAGGGAGAGGGGGACAAGAGACCCAGAGGAGGGAGGGGGTTAAAAACACAGGGGGGAAAGGAGACACAAGGGGGGGATGAGAAACAAGGGAGGATGTAGACAGGGGGAGAGACTCGCAATAAGCGCCAAAGGCGCTCATTGTGAGGCCCTTGATGAGCGCCGCCAAAGGTGCTCATCGCTAAGCCAATAAAGTCGAGGGTGGGAGAGGTAGAGGGGAGAAGCTCACAATGAGCGCCAAAGGCCCTCATTGCAATGCCTGTGATGAGCACCAAAGGCTCTCATTGCGAGGCCCATGATGAGCACCAAAAAGACACTCATCGCAAGGCCAGTAAAGTAGAGGGGGAGGCTCCCATTGTGTGGCAACCAGCATTGCCAGGCTTCACTTTTTATTGCCGTCATTTTTTAATAAAAGCCATTACTGTATAATTACTCCCACCCTAATTCACAACTCAATCCTATCAAAAGGAACAGAGTGGTAGTAAAGTAAAAGATCACTCTTATTGACATGATTACAGCAATCCGAACCCTCAAGCAACCAGAAAAAATGGAATCATGTATTTTAAATACAAATTAAGATTTACAGGGCTCAACAAATGCCAGGAGCCAGGTTATGATGCCACAAAATGCTTACAGGCACCTAGATTTCATCCACTGTACGTCTCTGCAGTTTGATTTTATCTGGAAGTAGACAGGCATGAGTGACTGAGTCAGGGCAGTGTTAGGGTTACATACCCCGGGCATGTTGGCGTTACATTCCCCGGGCATGAGAGACTGAGTCAGGGCAGTGTTGACGTTACATTCCCTGGCATGAGTGACTGAGCCAGGGCAGTGTTGGCGTTACATTCCCCGGGCATGAGAGACTGAGCAAGGGCAGTGTTGGCATTACATTCCCAAGGCATGAGTGACTGAGTCAGGGCAGTGTTGGCGTTACATTCCCCGGGTTCAGCACCGCACCCTCCAGCCGAATGTACCTGTGTGTAAGTGAGGAGTGAAAGCTGCTGCTGCTAGAACAGCACTCACTGACACATATACTTAGCAGAGCATCCTATGTGCAGCTAATCCCGGCCTCTTTTATATGTAACTCTCAAGCAACCAGAAATTACATTTATGCGGCATCTACCAATCTCCATGGGTGCCGTTAACCAGGAGTCTACTGTACTATAAAAGTACTATTTAAGATCTATTATAAATTCAATAGCTCTGCAGCATTGTGAAAAGAGTTCACCCAATATTATGTATATACAATTAAGAAGGTTAAATTCCAGTTACATCAGTATGTCGATCTCTTTTAAGCACCATGTTGACCTTTGGGATTGGCAATTGATGTCTTTCTGCATGAAGTTGTTGTTCCTTTTCTACTTCAGCTAATTTTTTATAAAGTTGAGTGTAGGGGTTATTGGCAATAATTTGATCTAGCTCTATGAAAACACTGGAAAGGCATTTTTTATTTTCTTGAAGCTGCATACATTGGTCAACAGCTTCCATGGTATCTAGGACATATAGTTGAGCGAATTTTCGTTGCTCTCCTTCCTCTGGATGTAAATGTGAAGTGGTAAATTTGGCCTTGGACTTTAAAGCAGTAAGGGCCATGTCCTGGTACATTAGCAGCTAATGTTGCCCCCATAGATGCAAAGGATATGCCACTATTGTATGATCTTATGTTAGTTTTGAAATTGTTGAAGTTGGGAAAAGCAGGCTCAGTCATAATGCTTTGTAAATATGGTGGGAATTGTTGTCGTTCTGGAAGTTTGACCTTGCCTTTTTGACAGCAACTAATAAACTATCCATCTCTGGGTCTTTCCTGTTTGAAATGATAAGCCTCACAAAACTGACAGAGAATATTCATGTCTCCACAACTATGAACCTTTACTGCTAAATATTTAAGTAAAGGACGATTTGAAGAGCATATATCAGTTTCAGTTTGTAATTCATCATTAGAAATGTTATATGATTGTTCTGGAACAGGTTCTAAATGCTTTTATTTTTTTATAGCTTTCTTTGGTGTAGATTGCAATTTTTCTGCTGACCGTCTTTTGCTTGCAAGTCTTTTGCGTTCTTTTTCTCTGCAAATTTCCTTCTGCTCAGGCGTCTGCTGGTTTGCCCATCTTTTTTGTCGTTCTCTAATTTGGCATCTTATTATTATTATTAATATTATTATTATTATTATCTTTATTTATGTCGCGCCAATATATTCCGTAGCGCTGTACAGACTTATCTTCTCTTGTTTGTTGTCTGTATCAGCCATCCTAATCTGTAAATCAAAGAAATGTATTATTAGTTGAGTTACTTACAATCGTTTGTTCTGTGCAACAGTGTTGGGATTATCGATTTGTTTAGTCTGTTTAGGATGATAGGTTCTTCTAATCGAAATGTGTTTATTGTGTTAAATGTATGTGTGTTGTTCTAATTGTTTTTTTGGGGGGAGGTTCCTTTTCAGTTTTTATGTTTTTAGTTTGGCTTATAAGTGTAGGAGAGGCAGATTAATTTTGTATGAAATGTGTTAAATGTTGCAATCATTTCTATTTTCTTTGTGTTTCGCGTAGGCGCTTGTTGTAATTGTGGGAATATCTTCTATTTTTGGGGATATAGGGTGTGCTTCCTAAAAGAGCCTTTATTGTCTATTTTTCTATGTGTTACTAATATTAGTTGTAGCATCTTAGTTTGTGTGTGTATTTAGGTTGTGGTTTTAATGTTGTAGATTATGGCCCTAAAAAGTGGATTTATTGTTAAATTTGTTATGTGTTAACATTATTTGTTGGACTATCTTGTTTTGTGTATTTGAGTTTTGGGATCTTACTTTTAATTTCTGGTCTAGCATTAGAGGTTGGGGTAGGTAAAAGAGGCTTGCTTCTTACACTTGAAATGCGTCACTAATATTTTGTGAAGGGTGTTTTTTGGCATGCCTCATTAGCGTTGTTTGTTCGTTGTGTAAATTTTTCAGGTTGTCATTGCTGTTTTTTTTTGTTGTTGCTGTTTTTTCTATTTTTCCACTTGTACTACACCTTGTTTGAATTGTTAGTTGTCGGTAAATATCCCTGGATCCGGTGTTGTAAATGGTAGTCCGACAGTCTACAAGCAGTGTCTGTTGGAAAAAAGAAAGACAAATGTTGTTTTATTGTATTTTGTTTTGGAACAACAGCATCTTCATTTTTTTGGGCAAATAATATTATTCTTATTTTGAAATATTGATTGTACTATCCTGTTTGTTGGGGGTCTATTTAGTATTGATAGATTTTCTTTTTTGGTTATGGTTGTAGTTTGTTGCAGACTAAACACTAATGTTAGTTGCATTTTTTGTATATATTAGCAATGTTTGTTGAACTATCCTGTTTGGTGTCTCACAGTTTTGTTATGTTGCATTTGGCTTATCGGTCAGGGTTATATGTTGTTGGAGCTGAAACAGGAATGTTATATTAATGTTTGAAACATTTACAATATTTAGTATTGGATCCTGTTTAGTGTCCACCACTTCTATTTACGTAAATGTTTTTATTTGTTTTTTTTGGGGGGGATAGAGTGTTCTTATTTTGTTTTGTTTCATACAGCCTTCTAATTTTGTTCTCTTTTAATTTTGATGTTGTTGGGCATCCAACAGGTCATTATGTGTATTTTCTATATGTTAGCAATGTTTCTTTAACTATCCTATTTTGTGTGCACCACTTTTTGGATGCTGCATTTTGGTTATGGGTCAGGGTTATGTTTTCTTGAACACTAAAGAGGAATTGTGGGTTCATTTTGTACATGTTCCCAGTATTTGTTATACTATCCTGTTTTGTGTCTGCCACTTGTATTTTTTTTCTAGTTTGTGTTCCTGTGTTTTTGGCTATTAAACAGGTTTTCTTTGCCACTTTTACTTTCAGTCTGGTATTTTGGGTTTACTGTCATTTCTATATACCCTTCTTATTACTTTTTCTTTATGTTTTCACATTGGTGGGCAGTAAACCGGAAATTTTTATATTTTGTTTTAACTTGTTATACTATACCTTGATTGAAGTCTGTTTCCTGTAGGAATGACAGAGGGTCCCCTACTGTCAATGTTGATCGGCGAGTCTTTCAGCAGTGTCTGTTTGTAAAGACAAAGAGAAATGGTTAATTGAATATTTTTATTTTTTGCAAGATCATGGTAGTTTTGTGAATGTAATGTATTTTTGTCTCTTACCTCTTCTTCTTTGGTTGTGTCATTGTCAAGGAATCAGCTTTCACAGTCCACGCTGCAAAATGTCCAGTGACGCTGTTGTAGTAAAAGTAGAGAAACAGCAAACATTGAGCTGCATGCTAAATATGTCTGTTTGTCACAGTTGTTAGTTTACATCATTCTGTGTAAATGGATGTTATTTTCCTTTTTTTTTGGTTTGGTTTCTTGGACTTAAGATGAGCTTCTTGGGGAGGCCATACACATATGTGTGTGTTAGAAATGTTACTGTTACTAAAGCATTTGACAGGGTCAGCTGGGACTTTCTTAAAGTTTCATTGGAAATGTATGGATTAGGCGAATTTGCTACCAAAGCAATTATGGCGCTCTATACTAATCCATCGGATAAGATCAGCAGGTAAAACTATGAATCTCCCTATTTTCCAATAAGAAATGGGACTAGGCAGGGGTGCCCCCTGTCCCCCATATTATTTAACCTTTCTGTGGAACCTCTTTTAATGAAAATAAGAGAAGCAAAGGATATCGAGGGTGTAAAAATAGTAGTTAAAGAGTATAAAATTGCTATATATACATGGACGATCTGATTCATTCTGAAGAATCCTATTCAATCTTTGGCAGCCTTTGATGCTCTCTTTAAAGAATTTGGAAGACTTTCATATTATAAGGTAAACCATGAGAAATCAGATATTATTATGAGGGAACTCTCCTTAGAGGAAAGAACAGTATTAAAACGTTTGTTTTATTTTAAATGGAATTCCAATAAAATAAGTCACTTTGGTATAGATCTATCATTTAAAGTTAATAAGATTTTTAAAGTCAACTTAGAAAAGATCTGGAAACAGATTCAGAAAATCTTGGTAGAATGGAAGGATGTAAAGTTCTCATGGGGCCTCATTCAATTAACGGCCGTAGGAGATGCGTGGCTGCAAGGACCGGCCGCAGCCTACCTGCATATTCTATTCCCTTGCGGCCGAGGGCTCCAGCAGGCTTGCTGACGGCGCCCTGTTATCCCTTGCGGCCACCCGCGCAGCAGGAAAGCCTTTGATCTTACACGGCCGCAAGAGTTTCGGCCGCAAAAAAAGCCAAGGTTGCTATTCAAATGCTACGTGAACCCTTTCGTCAAGGCCGTAATTAGCTAAAACCGAGCCGCAGCTTACTTACACCAAAAAGGTCCCGCAAGCACCAATTAAGCACATAAAAAAGCCATCCTGTACTTCGATGAGACGTGAAAGTGATTGGAGGTGTTAGAATTCATAGCACAACATTCCCCTACACTCAAATCTGAAAATCATTTTTATTGTAATTCATGTTCAATTTCCCTGTCCAGAGTCCCACGGGCTTGGAGCCCATCAGACCCACAACGGCTGCGTGATTAGCCTCCGTCAAGTCCGTAAATGGGCAAAATAGACCCACGGGTCGTAAAGGGCTTACTTACAAATTGTAGCATAGAAAAGCCATCCTGTACTTTTATTAAAAGTGAAAGTGATGTTTGGTCTTAGAATTAATAGTTCAACATTCCCTACTCTCAAATCTGCAAATAAAGAAATGTAATCTCATGTTCAATCTCCATGTTCTATCTTTCATGCAAGCCCGCACGGGTTTGAATAGCGAGCTACGGGCTTGCAAGTCAATCACCCTCCAAGCCCGTACGGACTTGAGCAAGGAGCTACGGCCTTAGGGGGTCGCCACGGCCTTAGAGGTCGCAACGACTGCGGGCTTGAAATGCAGCCAGGCGTGAGTTAAGGCCAGAAGTCTCAAGCCCGTAAACCTGGTTTTCTTGGCGCCAACTGGAATCAATTAACCAATAGGAAGACGCCAATCAAGGCCGCAAATAGTTTAAAAGTGCGGGAAATTCTTAAATTTGTGACTGTGTTGTATACTGTGCAAGTGGACACACAGGTCTTGGAGTTGGAGGAATTTTGAAGAGAAAGAGAGAGAGGAGGAGAGATGGAGGGAGAGAGAGAAGGCAGTGCAGGGAGAGGCCAGGGAGAGCAGGGACCCCAGCCACAGGCTGGCCAGCAAGCTGCTGTTGTACAAAAAAGAGGAGTATGTGCCCACCACCCCATATTAACCGGCAGGAGTGAGGTGAGGCCCAGGCAGAGGACAGATGCCTGGAAGGCAATTGCTGCCGAAGTCTCTGCACTGGGTCATGCCAACCGGAACTGGCAGGCTGGCCAGCACCGGTACAAGGATTGCCGCAAGCAGGTAAAAAAGAAGATGGCGGACGAGGCTAATGGGACCCATGGAACCGGTGGTGGACCTCCTGCTACCTTTACCTGACCCGGTTGGGAGGCCACAGTCAAGGAGATTATAGAGCCAGCGGCAGTCGTGGGCATCCTTGGCCTGGGGGACTCGGGTGGGTTTAGAAAGCCTGCAATGTGAGTACCGTATACACCTTCACACCCTCATATGCACGCACATGTACCCCACACAGATAGATAACTGACATTGAATTGCACTGTAAGATATCTGGTTGTGACTACAGATATGAGGCAGCAATAACCATGTAAATCCAGTGTGATGAAATATACTTGTCAGAATTGTTAGCAATCAAAAAAATATATGTCCAATACCTCCACTCACAACTGAATAGCGTTTTGCCAATCTATTGATGTTACTGTTCTGTTTGCTGTTTGTTCAGAGTGCATATAAAGCATACATGACAACTCCATTGCAATTGTTTGTTTATTGTCATGAGTTCCCCTGTCACTCTCTACCCCATGTTAAACTGGCCCATTCATAGCTGTTTGGCTTAAAAGCCATGTACATCTTGAAACAAGGTATGACGGATGTATCCTGTTTTATGTGGGCATTTCAGTATGTGCGGGAAGAGTGCTGCCGCCGACTCTAGGGATGCGGCTGCGCTCCCGTCCCCATGTAGCTGTCAAAAATAGTTGGTACACACAAAGCCCCTAACCCTAACCCCCTAAACCCCACTTTCTAACCCTAACCCTTTAACCCTAACCCCCTAACTGTAGCCATAACCCGAAACCCATAACCACTTACCCGGCCTGCTGGGCTGGCGTAGCAAGAGTCGGTGTCGGCGCGCTTCCAGAGATGCGCACATACAACAGGATAGGTCCGGTATAGCTGTAGATCCCAATTGGTTATACATCCCCATAAGACTACATGTATGGATGTGCACGCTGCAGCATATGCGGATACAGATTCTGTAGGACTGCAAATGGGTCGTGTAACCAGCCTAATCTGGGCCATGTTACATTAGCATGTTAACACACATTGCTGAGGATTGGTCACAGATTGGTCTGTCTCACACACTGGCCAACAGATTCAGATGAGCACGTGTCCTAATGAACTGCAGTTGGCACACCGCACCATCATTATATATATTCATATGAGCCATGGGACCTTTCCTGTTATCTGACCATGACTGCTGGTAGCAGCAGTGAGCAGCCTCTACATGTCACAGCATTTTGCTGGAGATTATAAAATCCTGCAGATTTAGTGGGTTATGGTCGGGTTAAGATAAGGGTTTTGGATTATGGTGAGGGCTAGGGCTTTTGGGTTCATGTGTAAGGTAAAAATTATGTATATAACAACGGCAGCGCCATCTATCAGCCCCTTGGTCCAACTGCTGCTGCCAGCAGTCGCGGTCACATAACAGGAAAGATCCCAGCCAGGATCCACTATGCTAATGATGCAGATCAATCTTTATTTGCGTCAAACATTCACAGTCAATTACAAGTCACTCTGATCTCAGGGATATGGAAACACACATCAATCAATTTTCAGAACAACAATACTCAAATAGAAATCTTGTCTCATTTCAGTACCAGCCAGGCGTCCCCTGCCATCTCAGGGACAAGAAATCCCGGGCCCTTCACCTTGCCAAGATACAGGACCACCTGCAGCAGGACCCTTTGTGGAAAGTCCCCCTGGGCCCTCAGCAAGACGGCAGCCAACAGCTCCATCAATGCTCCCTCCAGCCACGAGGATGATGGCGCCTGTGGGCTGGTCAAATTGGGAGACCAGACATGTGGGGACAGCCCATGTGGTCCCATCAGAGTTGTGACCAGGGTATAGAGCCGCAGCTACTGGTGCCTCAGCACATGGAGCAGCAGTTAATGGTTCCCGGGCTCATGGAGCCGCAGTTGATGGTGCCCCTGCAGGGCATGTGGCTACAAGAGGCCCAGCAGGCCACTGAGGCCCCGCAGGCCACTCCGACCCCGCAGGGCACTCTGACGCCGCAGGCCACTCCGGCCCCGCAGGCCACACTGCTCAGCCATGCCACAAGCCAAAGGACTCAATGGTCTGGGTACACGCCCTCACAAAGGCCAGGGAGTCCGGCGTTGTCAACGGCACCGTGCCACGACTTCCTCGCTCATCTCTAGCATGAGTGGGAGCAAAACAGAGAATTCATGCTGGAGGTGAGACGACTCAACGATCGCGTATATGAGGAGCTGAGGAGGCATCACCAAGTGCTGGAGGAATATGCGTAAAGGGCCGAAATGGCCCGAGAAGGCCAGCCACCTGGACAGGCCCGACAGGTCACATCTGTTGCTTTCCAGGTGGATACAATCCTTCCACCCCAGCCTACCTACTCAACCTCCCAGACCTTACCCCCAGTGTCAGGGGCAGAAGAAACAGCCACCCTTCAAAGATGTTGTGGCCAGCCTAAGACCAAAGAGGCCAGGAGGCTCATGAGCCACAGAAATGAAAGCGGAAATAGGTGAGAACGTGTTCATGTTGCATAAAGAAGCAATTGATGTCCAAGATCTATTGACGTTGAGGTGTTGCAGTCAATGCATATATTGTTCTAATTGATGTCTTGCTCTTATCTTTTTAGGTTCAAATCGACACACGGAATGGTTGGCTTTTATTTTACTTTTTTTTCTATAATTTTCACACAGAGCAATAAATATTATGAATTGATCACATTATCATTGTTTGTTTTTGTTTGTACTGTACCATGATTGTTAAACCCCAGATGAATGTTACAAAACAACGGTATTGTATTAGTACATACATCTTTCTTCAATATACCAGCCCTGTGTTAATGTAGGGTTGGGGTAACAGCCACTAGTGCAGCTGAGGGTGGAGGTAATATTCTTGAGTTTGATTCCAGTAACAGCTATGCATGATATTCGTGTTTCTGACACATGGAGATATTCATTCAGGGTAAATATCAAAAGTGAGTGGAAATGTCCAAATTGGTCCCAAAGTGTCAATATTTTGTGTGGCCACCATTATTTTCCTGCACTGACTTAACCCTCATGGGGATGGAGTTCTCCAGAGCTTCACAGGTTGCCACTTGAGTCCTCTTCCACTCCTTCATGATGATATCATGGAGCTGGTGGATGTAAGAGACCGTGCACTCCCCACCTTACATTTGAGGATGCCCCCACAGAGGCTCGATAGGGCTTAGGTCTGGTGACATGCTTGGCTAGTCCATCAACTTTTTACCTTCAGCTTCTTTAGCAAGGCAGTAGCTGTCTTGGAGGTGTGTTTGGGGTCGTTATCATGTTGGAATACTGCCCTGCGGCCCAGTCTCCAAAGGGAGGGGATCGTGCTCTGCTTCAGTATGTCACTCTACATGTTGGCATTCATGGGTTCCCTCAATGAACTGTAGCTCCCCAGTGCTGGCAGCACACATGCAGGCCCAGACCAAACATATAAACACACATATGTCTATATATGTTTTATATAATATATTGTGTGGATTCCCTCTATATGCATTTACCTAATGATGTCAAATGCTGCCTCCACTCTCTCATCATCACTGTTTATGTTCAAACTGAGGGTTTCATCTCATATAAATGTTTTTGTGTTAGTTGTGCCTTATCCATTTATCTGTAATTTAGGGATTATTTCAAATACTTTTGCTCAGTATAGATGTATCCTTTTGGTGGTAGGAGTGTCATGGTCGGGGCCTGCATGACTGCTGCCGCAACTGGGGAGCTACAGTTCATTGAGGGAACCATGAATGCCAACATGTACTGTGACATACTGAAGCAGAGCATGATCCCCTCCCTTGGCAGACTGGGCTGCAGGGCAGCATAACATAACAACCCCAAACACATCCCCAAGACGACACTGCCTTGCTAAAGAAGGTAAAGGTGATGGACTGGCCAAGCTTGTCACCAGACCTAAACCGTATTGAGCATCTGTGGGGCATCCTCAAACTGAAGGTGGGGGAGTGCAAGGTCTCTAGCATCAGCCAGCTCTGTGATGTCATCATTGAGGAGTGGAAGAGGACTCCAGTGGCAACCTGGGAAGCTCTGGTGAACTCCCTGCCCAAGGGGGTTAAGGCAGTGCTGGCAAATAATGGTGGCCACACCAAATTATTGACATTTTGTGCCAATTTGGACATTTAAAATTAGGGGTGTACTCACTTTTGTTGCCAATGGTTTAGACATTAATGGCTGTGCATTGAGTTATTGATGGGTTAGCAAATTTACTTTACATTGTAGCAGAGTGTCATTTCTTCAGTGTTGTCCCATAAAAATATATACTAAAATATTAACATAAATGTGACGGGTGTACTCACTTTTGTTAGATACTGTATGTTCACTATCATGATGTGAGCCACTTACAGACACCTGTCTCATATTTGTGTGGCTTTGTGTCATATGGATTGTCAATACCAACCTTCCCTCATGGTTAAAATCAGTAATGCAAACACACTGTGAAAATTATATTGACACCCCTAACTGATGGTGCAGAGCACAGATGTGGCGTATGAAGGTCCTTTCATTAATGTTACAAAAATGCTATGGTATCAACATTGGCGAGGCACACACAAACAACATCTAGGATAAATCATATTTACTATTTACAAAAATTAACAAAGCAAGCTTGCCACAAAGTCACAGGTTGACTAATCATCACAGGTATGCAAAGGATCATGGTGGAGGGAGGTAGGATACAAAGTCCAAGTAACACAGGGAAATAGGGATATGAGAGCAGAATGCAGGCAGGGGTAATTACATTGATGTAGATGATCAGGGGATTTACAATGTATCAGCCAACATGAGCCAATATCATTTATATCATTATTGTTATTACATATATAACAGTCAAAAGGAAAGACCACAATAATCCAGAATAAGGTGATATATATATGGGGAGAGCAAAAGGTAGGCTTGTGTGTTAAACGGACACTCTGATGCAACATCAGAAGTATAAGTGCTCAATCAGTGAATGTTATGAGCCCATGAGGTCAGTTTTCACTGAACAATAAGCAGCCCCTACATAAATAACCTGGATCAAAAAGATGGGGACCTGACCAGGACCATATTTACTTATTCTAGAGAACTCCCAACAAACCAGGCAATATCAGGGGTAGTTTGTTCTCTGATTGAGCATCTATACTTACTGTTGTTGCATATGCATAACTGAAAATTTACGTAACCTTATTAACTGTTAAGTCCCAAGCCTGGATTTACTCTTCCCCATATGTACAGGGAGGGGTCACATCAGCACTGAAGAAGAGATCTGGAAGGGTTTGTGCTGCAGGCTTCACAACAGTCCAAGTAGAGGAGAGGATAGAATGTCTAAAGCAATAGGTACATTATGAATCGAGGTAGAGTATGTGAGCATACACATGCTGTGGATATACCAGGAACATCAGCTGACAGATGTCACATCACATCTGCATTGTATAGTGAAATTGTCTTGTGACACATATCGGTTATTCAGTCAAGGTAATCAGATATCACACTGGATCCAACAAAGCAATGAAACGGACACATGCACATACATGAGGACATTGACATGGCCATGAAATTTCAGGATGTTTATCTTCATGCCTTGTTCTGACCGTGATCTGGAATACAAACACACAAATAATATATTAGTGGAAACCTTACATATGCCATATGAGCAGCCACCAACAGATGCAGGTATGTCGGCACACATGTTAACATGTTATGCATTGGGATCTCGTACAAGCTAACCATCTGTCAGATGATAATGATGGCCAAGTCTTATTTGTCCTGATGTGGGAATATTAAGATTAGTATAATTATCTTGTACTTGTATTGTGCAAACATATTCCGTAGCGCTGTACAGGGGAGAAGAACACAAAAAAATACAGTATGTAATATTGACAATGACAGAAAATGGAGGGCCCTGTTTTGAGCGTAAAGTCTTGTAAAAACTGATTTCTCCCCAAAGGCCCCCACAAGATTAGAAACTCGCCACTTCCAATCAAAAGGTAATGGACATAGGGAAGAGTAGATAAGGAATATCAAGGTTCATAAGTAAGTGAGAGATACATAGGAAGGAAGTTGTGTCAAGTAGAAAGTTATGCATTAGTTGGAGAGGAAAGGGATCAGATGTAAAGTGCGAAGCACTATTATGTAATAAGGTATCTGCCCCTAGTGGACAGATAATGTAATCTGCAGATGGGACAGTCAGGAGACACATAGTTTAACCACAGCTTAACTAAGATTAGCTGATGGGCAAGAAAAGGGGAGAGGTGGGCAGGAGAGGTGAAATGGCTATGTTGTAGACCACAAGGGGAGAAGTAAAGAAGAGTCTGAGGAAAAAGGCAAGAGAAAACATAGTGTAAAGGGTTAATCGGAATAGTTCGCAGAAGTTGATAATCGTTCAGGTGTCGAAGACTTGCGTGACTCAATAAATTAAGGTTAAACAGGGGTGGGTGGGATGAGGGGATTGAGAGAGAGACCAGTGAAGCCTGTAATAGAAATGGAAGATCACAACTATCACACATTGATGCATGTTCAGACATCCACATGTGGTGCTTTACCTTGGATGGGTTAAGTGTGGTATTCAACAAAGAGATCTGTTCCCCCTGGACACGTCTGTATGGTCCGATAAACTTTTCTGACTGCTTCAGCAATACATAGGGGATGTCTTGGGGAAAAGAAAGTTAGGCCTACATTAATGGAGTTATTAGTCATTTCCTCTCATGCATACATGCACATGTTTCCCGCAAATACTCACTTCAAATGTAGACGACATTGATGTAGCTGATGTTCTGTTGCTGTACAGGTCGTCTCCCATGTCTGTGTGGGTAAACAATGTGTTGACACACGGCAACAGTTCTGTAATGGCAATATGATGATATGAGTCACACAATCCATATGATATATTGCACAATGATTCCTAGTTAACACATCCTTGAGACTATTCCTGTTATCTGACTGAGAATGCTTTTACCAGCATTCGCTGACAAAGAACTGGAGAGATCCCCTCTTTGCATCCCATGAGGTACATTTATTATGGTTTACAATATGCTGGTATGTTCATATATCCATATTGCTATGAATTGCATTGACCTTCATGGGATGTGGAATAGCATGATCAGACAATGGGAACATTACTGTTCTGTGAAGAGGTTTTCAAATACGATTGTGAGGCCTATATCCATTGACATTGTGGAATACATCAGACCATCCATTTAGCTTAGCTTCTGGAGGTTGGCAGATATAAATATATATGATGTGTATGGGAATGTGCGCATACTTACCATTAACAAATATCAGAGCAGGCTGTATTTGATCCAGTATTAAGAATGCGTCACGAGACATATGTTACATCACAAAGCTATCCTCTACTGTGTACTGTTGGATATTCTGTATGACAATGGGGAAGGAGAAGAGAGATGTATTAGTAACCATAATCAAGGTACATTATAGTTGGTTGTTATTGGTTTCGGACTTACATGGGAAGTACTCCCGAATGACGTTGGCACGTAGTCGTGACCCCTGAACGTTATCCTCACCAGGGGGTGGTACTGGACGCTCCGCCGGTTCAAGCGGAGCATCATCAATGTTCCCCAGACAGTTGGCCTGTCCTGCTATATTGTGCAGACAACAGCAGGCCATGATGATGTGACAAACCTTCACTGGTTTATACTGTAGCGCCCCACCAGTGGAATGTAAACATCTGAAGCAAATCTTCAGGAGGCCAAAGGTGCGCTCTATTACATTACGGGTTCTGGCATGGGCCGCATTGTACCTCTCCTCCCCTTCTGTGTGTGGAGAGTTCACAGGGGTCAACAACCACGGCAAACACCTATATCCTGCATCGCCTGAAGGAAACAAAAATGGGAGATGTAGATATGAATGTGATGTTGTGATGCTCGTTAAAGCATCTGTAAATATACGCAATGATTAATGTGACGTTAGTTTAGGGATCTCTGGCTTGGAACTTCATACTCCTATGACCACGTCACATCGGGTTAGGCACAGCAACAAGCTACGATGCAATGGCTCAATCAGTGGCTCAGTCGGCACCCCTTCTTTGGGGCCCAGGGCAAAAGGGCGAGGACCATACAGCGCTGACAAAAGCCGGCGACAGTAGCGCACTGTTGAAAATTGGGTGGCAAATGTGCTTTGATAAAAGAGCGCAAGTTGTAGAATCTATCGCCTAACGGCCCAAAACCCTCTAACCCGAGCCCTCAGATCCCATACTTAACCCTGACCACTGAGACCCCATGCCTAACACTAACACTCAGAACCTGAACCCTTAGCCCAAAGGCCCCTAACCCTAAAACCCCTAAGTCCACCTTAAGTCCTTATCTTAACTCCTGTGAACAGATGTCGGGCGTGCTATTAACGGAAGTGATTTTGTCTGTTGGCGCATGCGTCATCGCGCATTTTTCACGCACCAACGTCATAGCATTACAGTGGAACATGATGTATATGTTAGGGGATTTCCTCTTGGTAACATCTGCTTGCCTGTGATCCTTTATGGGTACTCACCCAGTAGCCACCCAGGTGGATCTTGTCCGGACTCAAAATAGCGATGTGTGGATGACTGACGCAGGATATGGGCATCATGAGTACTTCCTGGGAAGCCTGCAAGTACATTTTGTATGCGCATGTCTGCATCACAAACAAACTGTACATTGAGGGAATGATAGTGTTTGCGATTTCTGTACAGCGCTTCCTGATCTCTAGGAGGTATCAATGCTACATGTGTACAATCTATAGCACCGAGCACATTGGGGATACCTCCTATTCGAAAAAAATCTGCTTTGACCTTCAAGATCTCTTCCACAGTGTGGGGGTAACTGATGTATCTGGTAGCTTACGGAACAATGGCATGGAGCAATGTGCTCAGGCACCTTGAAAGGCTTGCCTGAGACATTCCTCCTACTATGCTAGCAGTGGTCTGAAAACTACCAGAAAATAGGATGTGTATGGCGGCTAACATCCGTGTCATGCCTGGGATGGCTCTATTGGTCCGTGAGGAAGGATCCAGGTCCTCCCTCAGGACCACATAGAGCTCCTCCAGGCTGGCCCGGGTTAGCCTAAAATGCTCATACACTTCCACATCAGTTAACCCCTGTAATGTGACTCTCTCCCTGTACACCCTGGGTGCACGAAGCCTCCTGGCAGGCTCCTGGGCCTGATCCCCCCCTCGGGGTCTGGCTGGGCAGGAGCCCTCACTTGATGTGCCACACCCTCTTAGGGTCCCTCATCTGGCCCCCCCAACAACTGATCACCCACATCAAGGTTCTCCTCCCTGTCTGCAGGTGCCCTCATAACCCCCTATCCCTGTGCCACTGGAGCTCTCTCCCCTAACTGACCCCCCACCATGACCCTAGGCATATCCTGTGAGGAGCCACTTGCCTGGCTTGGTTTCGGACCACCATGGATTGCATCAGCACGCTCACCCACATTCACTCCCAGCCGCGCCTCTCTCTCACGCCTCAGCCACTCCTCAGCCGCGCCTCTCTCTCACATTCGGGTTTCCACTCTGCAACATTCAAAACAAATATACATTCCTACGACGCTGCGCTCTACTCACATACCTATACACCGCACTTAGGTTGCTGCTATCCATGATGGTTTAGACTTGCTAATTCCTATCTGATGATGTTGTTTTAAAGCTTACTAACTACCCCAGCTGTGATTATCCTGGTGAATTCCACCAATGGAATAGCTCACTGGTGTATCTGAGCTTCATCATGTTATGAATTTCCCTGATCATGGATTCGTTTAGCCAGTTCAATTTGTAACCCCTAATGTTCTGGCCCACATTTTAATTTGGGCCCATGCTACGTGATCTATGTAATGTGGCGTTGAAATATAGCCACTATTTGTGTTCCCAAATGTAGATGTGATGAGTGAGATGTAAATCAGATGATGTGGATATGTATAGGGGACACATTCTAGCCTTTGTGAGTGCTAAAGGGTTATTATGGCATCCATATTAGAGATTTACATGACAATACAAATATATATTTTATTTACATATTTGATCATTGGGGATTGTTTTGCCAGTAATTGGAATGCCTTTTATTGCTTCATCAATACTGTTAGGGCCCTTGCAGCCCTATTTCATTCCAAGCCCTTAAGTGCATCGTGTGACCCGAACCGGATGCAACATTAAATTTAATATCTAGCCAGGCGCGAATCACGGCCTTGAGATTCAAGGCCATTCACGGCCTTGAGACTGTAGTAAGGCCGTGACATTCAGGCGCGCTCGCAAGCTGTGAGGGGGACGACTAGCCGCGACCGGCACAAACCATCCAATAGCAATATCACGTAGCGCGTCACAGGTCTCACAGCC
Organism: Discoglossus pictus; assembly: GCA_027410445.1. NCBI lineage: Eukaryota > Metazoa > Chordata > Amphibia > Anura > Alytidae > Discoglossus > Discoglossus pictus. Next base: position 26,906 of record JAPZIH010001239.1, read on the forward strand.
AATCACTTACGGGATAGACCATTTGATTGACAGTGGGAGGGCATAAATATGAATGACACGCGCCTACGCCCTAACTGTGTTGTGATTTCTGCCGAAGTAGCACGCAGTTCCCGAAGCTTGGTTGGTTAGAGGAGGTAAGTTGCTTTATCATCAAGTTGCGGGTTATGTTCTTTTTACGAATTACAGTTACTGCATTTATGGAGTACGATGTAAAGAAGTAAAATTATGTTTTTTTTTATTGTTAATAGGTTTTTGGAGTTTGGAGTTTTGGAGTTTTTTGTATATTGTCCAGTTGTTTGGAGGGAGGTAAGTTGCATTGTACATACTTTTCATCCTATCAAGCTGTATTTAATATTATTTTTAGGTTTTGACACTTCCTACATTTACTGAATACACTGGAGAGAAGTACGATTGTGTTTTTTTATTGTTTATAGGTTTGGAGAGGTGTTTGTGTTGTTTTTTTTGTTATGTTTCGTATTCTATTTCATACGTTTCTACACTTATAACCTACACATATTTCCAGATTACACATATTTGCAATACACATAGGTGTCACAAACTGCTTCTTCAATGGGGATTGACAAGAACCTAGTTCCAGCCTAGCCCAGCGGGACCATGTAGTTCCCACTACGTCTGGTACAGAAAATGGCTTCAGGATAGGTACCACGCCCAGGAATATGTGCAGAGGATAATGCAGACAGGATATTAGTGGCCTTAGACATGGGCCACTCCCCACACAGTAAATAGCCGCATACCTTGTATATATGCGAACTCTAACTGACCCATCCACATTGTTTATGAAAGTTTGGATCTAGTGTGTTTCATCAGCGCCACTCAGGTCCAGAGTGAGAGGTGCTGTACACCCCTGCCCACTGCTCTGTCACAGGCTCTGTCCACTTAGGGTGGATTACTATAGTTACAGTTACAACAATGATATACAAGCAGAAAGAGTGTTATAGGTGATCAGGAGAGGAGTGGCAGGGAGTCCCGGGGCGTGGAGGTGGGGAAGAGGAGGGGAGGAGTGAGGAGGTGGGAGGAGGAGAAGAGGAGGAGGTGGGAGGAGAAGAGGAGGAGGAGGGAGGAGAAGAGGAGGAGGGAGAAGAAGAGGAGGAGGGAGGAGAAGAGGAGGAGAGAGGAGAGGAGAGGAGTAGGAAGGAGGGGGAGGGAGGAGAGGAGAGTAGGAGGAAGGAGGGAGGAGAGGAGAGTAGGAGGAAGGAGGAGAGAGGAGTAGGAGGGAGTAGGGAGAGGAGGAGGAGGGTGAAGAGGAGGAGGAGGGTGGAGAGGAGGAGGGAGGAGGAGGAGCGTGGAGAGGGTCCTCAACCCCAGTCGGGGGAGCAAGAGGCTGGCGGAAGCTCCAGGGCCCACAATTATAGCAGGAGGCAATCCGTGACCGCCCTGTCATCACCTCGGGGGGAGGGAAGTTAAGGCTGGGCCCAGGGCTGATGCTTGGCAGCAGGTGCTCAATTTGGTTAATGGTGTGGCGGACCGTGGACGGAGTCTGCGGTCTATAAAGCACCGATTTGACAACATCAGGGCCACGGTTAGGAGGACTCGGACATGAGAGCATTGCAAGGGCCATTCTTGCATCCTCGCCGCAGCTGGAGCTTCAGCCCCGGTTGCACAGCAGAACCCAGTCTCCATGGCAGGTGAATATGACATACACCAACATGCCACCACATGTGCATCACACACACTACACATGTACATGATGACACTGACATGAAATTAATAAGGGATATATGGATGCATCATTAAATTCATGAAGCTGACACATCACTGGTCATTCCTGGTCACCACAACAGTAATCGAGCAATACAGCAGGTGTGTCCAAAATTGGTCCTGGAGGGCCACACACATGCCTGGATTTGATGATAACCCTGCTGCTCACAGGTGAGTCAATCGCTTCTTCAATAATCCTGATTGACTCACCTGTGCACAGAAAGGATATCTTCCAATCCAGGACAGAGTTTGGACACCCCTGTAATAGAGAGTCCATGGCCCTCATTCAATTGCGTATTGGGCAATTGAAAAGGGCTCTAAATAAACACATAACATATTTTGTTAAATAATTTTTTAGTTAGTAAACATCTATCCAAAAGCAAGATTTTCACTAACTAGAAACTTATTTAACAAAAATATGCTATGTGCTTATTTATAGCCCTATTCAATTGGCCAAATCACAATTGAATGAGGCCCCATGTATTTGTGTGCCCGTGCACCCTTTGCAGTTACAGACAGCAGCCGTAATACAGATAGCGTTGTGAGCCGAGAACCATCAAGAACAGAAACCTAAGAATAGATAACAGCTAGTATAAGATAGCTAATCCGAGTTGCAAAGAGGAGAATCATCCATATTCAAGGCTAGATGTCAGATAATTAGAAATGAACACATATCAATGCGCTAATCAACATACTAATGACATGTACCTTTCTTCTCTATCTCTCAGCATCCAGGAGGAGGTCTGAGTCCTGTGACCAGCCAGAGGCTGGGGCATTGGCCCCCTACCAGGAACATCCGGCACAGGGGAAGAAGGAAGGAAGATCGAAGGGCCCTGGGTCGGAGGATGGGCAGGTCATTGACCTTGGGGACTCACCCACCTCAAGCCCTGGGACTATGCCCATCCTCGAGAGACTTTCGCGAGCTTTGGTGCCCTCCCACGCCCTTGGGACGACACCTCCTTCCCCAAACAGCAGTGTGCCGGCCTGGTCGCCACCGGGCCCAACAATGATGCCACCCCAGGCTCCAGCTGTGGACCAGCCCCCCCCACTACACCTCCACACCAGGCCCACCCAGTAGGAGTGACCGCACTACAGAGCCAGGCTGTGCTGGTGGAGATGCTGGCTGTTATGCAGGAGCAGCTGGCCAGCATGCAGAGGATGGAAGCCAGCATGCAGAGGAGGGAGGCCAGCATGCAGAAGATGGAGGCCAGCATCTCTAGCCTTAATTTCCACATGACGCACAGCCTGGCCAGGCTGTCCAGGTAGGTGAGGAGGCACCATTTCACATCGGAGCACCTTCAGGTCAGGCTGCTCAGGCAGGAGATGGTCCCCAGCCCACCATCAACGGGGATCTCCGAGTCCCCCCGTCAGGAGCAGCCTTGCCCCTCCTCTCCTCCCATGTGTCCACCACCATTTCTGTTGCCTTGCACCGCCCGCCCCCCCCCCCCACCACCACCAGCACCACCAGTGGGGAGACGAAGGATAGGAATGGATGATGTGGGTCCTGGGCCCAAGCGGAGGAGGACATAGGGCCGCATTCAATTGCAATGTGGCCAATTGCTTAGGGCTCAATATCAGCACAGAGCATATTTCTTTTACAGAAGTTTTTAGTTAGTGAACTTCTATCCAAAAGCAAGGTCTTCACTAACTACAAACTTCTGTAACTGAATATATGCTCTGTGATTATATAGAGCCCTATTCAATTGGCCAAATCGCAATTGAATGATGCCCATAGGGTCTGCAGACATTTTTTTGCCTTCTCAACAGCACTCCTCAGTGACCATCAATTGGTGACGGGTTAAACAGAACACAACGGGCCCCATTCAAATGCGATTTGGCCAACTGAATAGGGCTCTTTATAAGCACATAGCATATATTTTTAAACAAAGTTTTTAGTTAGTGAACTTATATCCAAAAGCAAGGTCTTCACTAACTAAAAACTTCTGTAAAAAATATGCTCTGTGCTTATATTCAATTGGCCAAATTGCAATTGAATCAGGCCCGAAATATCACCACCACATAGGCCAAGATCCAAAACTCTGGAGCTGGGCTAGATTCAGTTAGTAGTGTGACCAATAAATTGTCACTAAGGAGCGCTGTTGAGAAGACATGCTGCAGGCCCTATGATGTTTTCAGGCCTTATTTTGTAGGTTTTGTCTTTTTTGCTTCTTTGTTTTTTTTTTCAGGTCCATGAAGACCTCTCCTGCATCTGCAAGCATTGTGGAGGAATTTTTTTAGGTGTAAGGTTTTCCCAGTGCCTCTCAGGTAGACATGCCTTCAATGACAGCACCCCTTAACATGTAGCTCCCACAATCTTAAAGCTATCATATAGCCAGATATCTCAGACATGATTGTTGTTAGCTTAAATGTAGACTAATACCGCTATGGCGGTGGACTTGCAAAGTCTCACACTGGCATGTTAATGACTGCCAGCATTGATATATGCACTAATAAAGCATGTTATCATGACCTCAATATCAGTCTGAGAACAGATCCTTGGGTCTGATATAAGTAACATTGAATCTGGCTGCTGGCCTTTGTGTCCTCTCCGTATTAATGGCTATTTGCCCATATTACTGATTATCCAGAGACCTAGCTAATAGTTAGTAATGCCTGCAGATTGGAATCAGCTGAGTTGGTATATTGTTACAGTATTTAGCACTGTACTGTACATACATTGTTCTTTTTTTTTTATCCTCCTCCGTCTTTTTTTATTTGACCACTTATTTCAGATTTTTGTTTGGTCAACACACTGTATGTGTGAAACTGGATTGGATTACACCGTCCAGAGGTTGAATCATCTGTTCCATTGAGCAGATCTAGACACGTTTTAAGTGATATGCACATTAATGGTTTCTTCAGTTAAATGGAGAGATTTGTGATGATTCCAGCCTCTTGCTCTCCGAGGACCCGCCCGCACCACACCCATGATATTAATGCATTTTGACCACTGCTGATTGTGGACGTCTAGCAAATAAAGCTTTGTTATACCGTTATATGAATGCCCAATCTTGACCACTGCTGATTGTGGTCTGTCTATCAAATAAAGCTTTGTTATACTGTTATGTGAATGCCCAATTTTGACCACTGCAGTATGTGTAAAAGAATAAAGCTTTGTTATACTGTTATGTAAATGGCCTAACTTGACCACTGCTGACTGTGGTCTGTGTAAAAAAATAAAGTTTTGGTAGACTGTTCGACTGTGTCCATGTGTTATGAATATTTGGGGTTCTGTGACATCCACATGCATTACATTAGTGTGACATTCCTATAGACGTAAACTGATGAACCCTAGTTAACATGCAATAGATCAATACATAAAAAACTGTTGAAGAGTCAGAATAGCTTTAGATATCATATGATCACAAATATCACATCACATATATAGTTGTGAGCGTACGAGTTGTTGCTAACGCTGCGGGCTCGCGTGGCGAGCCCGCGGCCCTCGCGAAGCGAGGGCACTGGGCAAGGGTCTCAGTTGCTGGCATGGAGCGCCAAAGGCGCTCCTTGCTAGCAACTGAGGACCCTCGCGAAGCGAGGGCCTCAGTTGCTGGCATGGAGCGCCTACGGCACTCCATGCCAGCAACTGAGGACCTCGCAAAGCGAGGGCCGCAGTTGCTGGCATGGAGCGCCGAAGGCGCTCCATGCCAGCAACTGCGACCCTCGCAAAGTTCACGTCGCAACCCAAAGAGCACGACACACACATTACGACACTCGCAAACAACATACGACACACGTTCACACACATTACGGCCTCGCAACACTCGGACGCAACTCGCGAACATTACAAAATTAAAAACACAATACATACACACAGCACATACATAAAAACCTTACCTACAGAAACAGGAAGCATCCAGGACCTCAAAAATGCAACTTACACCTTCATTTTACTCAAAATAAAAGAGTTTAGACAGTAAACAATTTGCTAAGCGACACAAAAAATGGCCGACGAACAAAACGAAAACGAGGCTACACACGCAAACACCATACGAGACACGTTAGCACACATTACGGCCTCGCAACACTTGGACGCAACTCGCGAACATTACAAAATTTAAAACACAATAAATACACACAGCACATACATAAAAAGCTTACCTACAGCAAGAGGAAGCATCCAGCACCTCAAAAAAACAACTTACACCTTCATTTAAATCAAAATAAAAGAGTTTAGACACTAAAAAAAACTGTAAGCGACAGAAAAAATGGCCGCCGAACAAAACGAAAACGAGGCTACAGCACTCTAAACTCGCAAAACACCACAAGAAACTCGCAAAATGCTACAAACGACCTACGGATATTCATACCACACATTGCCCGCCATTTTACCCCAATGCGGAAGTACACAACTACGCTAACGGTTTGGTCTCGCGCACGCACATTATTACACTGCACACATTCATCATGCTTACACAACAGCTCCACACCACTAATGCTCCAGCAACATCAAAACAGATTGCCAGCTCTTCAACACAATGCTTCAAAATAGGTAAAGTATATTCATTTATTAATGTATTATATATTTCATTATTATACACCAAACAGCATTAGCTACCTTACAATTTCATTGCCGTCATTTTTTGACGGGCAATTCGCTAGTCTACTAATAATATAGGGTTAATACCCATGACAAGTCTGATTAGCAATACTGTGGAGTAGGAACATTCCCCTGAGGGCCTACAATGAATAGGACAGGTGACAATGGAGTAGTTTTACAGTTCCTTCTCTAGTTGATTGGGATTAGTCTGACCTCTCTGCTAAGACGTACCCACCTACACTGGCCCTACGTGGTATAGCTCACAGCTTCATTGAAGTACACAAACCCCTTCACCAACACCACTTAGCATATGTGTGAATACAGTTAGTTGGCCAATAATGAACACGCATTGGCTAAATATCCTTTGGTTATCATATGTTGTAATGGTCATGCACATGCCAATATGACAAACCATGCTGCAACATGCAAAATATGATTAAAGCCATGCTACCCAATTCAATAGCAAGAGTAAAACATCAGGTCATATGAACCCTTTGCCACGCACATGAGCTCTGTTGTGATCTCTGAAATCTCTATCTAATTGCATATACATCTCGCTCATCACATCTACATTTGGTAACACAATTATTTTGCTAATTACACCGCCACCTGGCATATATCAAGTAGCAGGGAAACATTTTAATGTATGTTGTTCAGTTCTTCAGTTGTGTCCGACTCTCCGTAACCCTATGAGCTGCAGCACATTCTGCTAGGTCTCTGCCTGTGCTCTTATCCACGGTTTGCATGCTAAACATACTGGTGTGGTTTGCCAGTTCCTTCTCAAGTGGATTGGACCTTGTCTGATCTTTCTGCTATGACATGCCCACCTACAGTGGCCCTACATGTTATAGCTCACAGCTTCATTCAGGTACACAACCCCCTTCACCACCACCACTTAGCAATGCTGAAGGGGACCAGGGGAACATGCACCACACATATCTACTCTGACCCATCAGGAAGGGCCGCAAGCACAAAGGGGGACTGTCCAGAGGCTCGGGGATCGACAGAAAACTCATCGCCATCAGGGATAATCTCTGCTACGCCCATCCTGGTGGGAGCCATGTGTCAGGTGTCTAGTTATTCCCATTTGGTGAACTTCCAATCTGTTCTGCTATTTATCAATTTACATGGGTGAGGGTTGCTAAGTGGTGGTGGTGGTGAAGCAGCTTGTGTAACTTTGGAGAACAGCACAGGCAGAGACCTAGCTGAATGTGCTGCAGTCCATAGTCATGTCAGCTACATGTTGTCAAAACAAATTTGCTGTGCGCGCCAATGTTGGGGTGACATATTCTATTATAGGGCTGTTTTAGAGGCTACAATGGAACCTGTATGTGTGTTGAACAATCAAACATATGAGGAATATTAAACTAATTTGAACAATTGTTAATTTGGAGGCTGTAAGGCTTGGTCCTCCATTTTAGGGTTACAGGCTTAAACCATGCAGACTGCAAAAACCGTAACAAAATGGATACCTTCAACCTCCAAGCACGTACAAGCTTTAAGAACGAGCTACGGGCTTGGAAATGTATTGGCTTCTACAATGCTTTGTTTGCGGCCCTCCATCTCGGAACCCGTACGGGTTTTAACAAGGACGAGCCCGCGGGACTACAGGAAACCGTAGTAAACCGTAAATGATATATCGGATTTGGGCTGATGTGCAAGCTTGAGAGGGTGTTGCTATTAATCCTCATGTCCCCCATTATGATGCCTAGCATTTAAGGAGCTTTACAGTGCCATCTCGAATTTATATTTGCATATACAGTTTTCTGACTTTGCGGACGGAAAACAAGATCTACGGGCGCTGGAAAAACGCTTCCGGCCGTTTGCATGATATGCGGCCGGCCGTAAGGGGATATCCTTGCGGCGCCGTCTATTTGAATTGCAAGGTAAAGGTAGCTATACACGGGGCCGTAAGACGGCCGCAAGGAATCGGAGCTATGCGGCCATTATACGGCCGATAATAGAATGAGGGCCAAAGTGACTAGTATACGAAATAAAGTGCTTGATGTAAAGTGACAAGTGCTGTGATTCATATAGTATATAACTATATGATAGTGGAAACTATAAATAAATGCAGTATATAGAGAGCTGCAAAGGTGCAGAAAATGATATTATCCAGCTATATGCTGATGATATAAAGAGATACCAAATGTCCTACCAAAGAAATGGGATGAAAAAAACTGTAAAGTAAAAGAATAGCTATTGAGTGATAAATTTCTCAATGCTATATTGCATATCCAGTGTAATATTATCCCAAAGCTATAGCGTTAAAACCAGGATCCCCCTGCGTATAATCCACCTTCCTTCTACTTGTAAACTAGCTGAACTGCATTAATTGGTAGATTGATAGTAACCCTTGATGAAATTCAAGAAACGTGCGTCGGGGTAAACGTAGGAACGCCGTCGCGGGTCAATGATGTCATTCGATTGCGTCGAGACCGCGGCGTGCATGGCAGAGAGCTAGCGTTTTCATATCAGGCCCATAGTTTAAAGTCCCTTCACAGAATCTACCAATTAATGCAGTTCAGCTAGTTTACAAGTAGAAGGAAGGTGGTCACTGATACACGGAGGCTCTGAGGTCAGCACTGGTCACTCACTAGTTAATATACAGATATAACATGGTGATGTCATAGGGATTGTGATGTCATCAACATTCTACTGACTCCAAGCCCACTATCACAGAGGGTGCAGCCTCCATTAGCCGGTCTCCCTCAGTCAGTATTGACCAGTACCGATACTTTATTGGGTCAGGACGGGATTCCTGATGAGAGACTGGATCTGACAGAGTGCTGGAGGAGGACAAGTCTGGAGGTGAGTGATGGCTTATAGGTGTTATAGATATATAACTACTAGTCCGTCAAAAATGACGGTCAATAAAAGAAAGTGTTGAAATGCTGTTTGCCACACAATGTGAGTGTACTGTGTGCCTCAACTATATAGACCCCTCTAACACAGTAATGAACGCATGTAATAACACTATAAGTGCCATGAGGGTCATCCAGGACCCTCATGACCCAAAGTGTAAGCACTACACCATTTTAACCCGGTCTCTTATGGGGGTCTATACAGACCCTCATAAGCCTCTATTTAACCCCATTAGTCCTATAAGGGTATATAAAGACCCTCATGGGACAGTTAGAAGCCTAACATTACCCCGTAAGTGCTATGAGGGATCTCCAGTACCATCATGCCACTAAGTACAAACACTACACTGCACTATAGCCCCCCAATAAACCATTAAATCTAAGCTAACACCCCTCTACACTAACCTATTAACACCTACACTACCTACCTACACTACCTACCTAAACTACCTACCCCCTTATAAAAAAAAACACCACTCTAATTACAGAAAATAATAAACCTGTCACAGAAAATAAAAAATCTAAATTACAAAAATAAAAAAAAACTCACAAAAAATAAAAAATCTACATTACAAAAAAAAAAATTCAACATTACAGAACATAAAAAAAAACTTTCACAAAAAATAAAAAACCTACATTTACAAAAAATAAAAAAAAATTACACACCTGAAAAGGAAATACATACATAATTTATATTTTAAATGACAATACAATACAAATAAAATAAAATACATACCCCCTATCTAAAATACATTCAATCCTATCTAATATACACACATACCCCACTATCTAAAATACATTAAATCCTATCTAAAAAACACACATACCCCACTATCTAAAATACATGAAATCCTATCTAACATGCCCATATACCCCACTATCTAAAATACTTTAAATCCTATCTAAAATACACACATACCCCACTACCTAAAATACATGAAATCCTATCTAACATGCACATATACCCCACTACCTAAAATACATGAAATCCTATCTAAAATACACACATACCCCACTACCTAAAATACATGAAATCCTATCTAACATACATACACACCCCCTATCTATCTAAATTACATCCCCCTATCTAACATACAATAAATCCTATCTACATACACAAACTAAATCTAACCTAAAATAAAATAATTAAGACCACTTATCTTTGCAGATGTCTCTTCAGATCGGCCCCCTAGGGAAAAAAACAAATTAGTACAACACATTTACATACAATAAATAAAAATTCTAAATATTGTCATTATTATACTCACCTTTCCAGCATGTCCCCGTCCTTCTTATTTTCTTCTCCGGCAAAACGACTTATTATTTTTTGTGAGTTAGGTTTTATTATTTTTTGTAATTAGTGTGGTGGGGGTTTATTAGGGTGTAGGTAGGTAGTGTAATTGTTAATAGGTTAGTGTAGGGGGGGGTATTTTAGATTTAATGGTTTATAGGGGGAGGTATAGTGCAGTGTAGTTTTTGTACTTAGTGTCAGGAGGGTCCTTGAGGACCATCATGGCACTTATATTGTTAATGTTAGGGTTGTAATTGCTTCATAAGGGTCTTTATATACCCTTATGGAACTGATGGGGCTAAATAGTGGCTTATAAAGGTCTGTATAGACCCCCATAAGAGGCTGTGTTAAATAGTCTTCATTGACCCCTATGAGTTACAGGCTTAATTAAGGGATTATGGGGGTCTGTATTGACCCCCATAAGAGGCTGTGTTAAATAGTCTTCATTGACCCTATGAGTGACAGGCTTAATTAAGGGTTTAAGGGGGTCTTCATTGGTCCCCATGAGTGACAGGGTTAATTAAGGGCTTATGGGGGTCTGTATTGACCCCCATGAGTGACAGGGTTAATTAGGGGATTATGGGGGTCTGTATTGACCCCCATGAGTGACAGGGTTAATAAAGGGTTTATGGGGGTCTGTACTGACCCCAATGAGTGACAGGGTTAATGAATGACTGATGGGGGTCGGTATTGACCCCCATGAGTGACAGGGATAATACCAGGATTATGGGGTCTGTATTGTCCCCATGAGTGACAGGTAGTGATGTTGCGAACATCAAATTTTCGGTTTGCGAACCGCCGCAAATGTTCGCGAACTGGCGAACCCGGCGAACCGCCATAGACTTCAATGGGCAGGCGGATTTTAAAACCCACAGGGACTCTTTCTGGCCGCAATAGTGATGGGAAAGTTGTTTCAACGAGACTAACACCTGGACTGTGACATGCCGGAGGGGGATCCATGTCAAAACTCCCACGGAAAATTACATAGTTGATGCAGGGTCTGGTTTTAAGCCATAAAGGGCGTAAATTACCTAACATTCCTAAATTGTTTGGAATAACGTGCTTTAAAACATCAGGTATGATGTTGTATCGATCAGGTAGTGTAAGGGTTAGGCCCGCTTCACAGTGACAGACCAAACTCCCCGTTTAACGCACCGCAAACAACCACAAACAGTCCTTTTGCACAAGGTTGGATACCAAGCTAGCCATGTCCCATTCCTTGTCCTCACTGATGTCATTGAAGGTCTCTTCCTCCAGCCAGCCACGTACAACACCAAGGGTCCCCGAAAGATGACAACAAGCCACCTGGGACGCCTGCTGTGTTTGGTCTTCCACCTCCTCAAAGCCACCTTCCTCCTCTGACTCCTCTTCTTCAGACTCCTCTCACTGCGTTGCCTCTCTCTGCATTATTATAAGGTGTGTTAAGTAGTACTACTCTCATCAGTTTAATACTTGTTACGTTACCTATCAGGGGGCGTGTATAAGGCCTGGATTTTTAGAACCAGGAGATGAAAAAAGATGCTTTGTTGGTCGCATCACTTCAATTTTGGGGCACGGCACGTGCAATCAAATGTGAGACCATATAGGAGGGGCGTGTTTGTAAGTACTACTCTTATCAGTTTAATACTTGTTACGTTACCTATCAGGGGGCGTGTATAAGGCCTGGATTTTTAGAACCGGGAGATGGAAAAAGATGCTTGGTTGGTCGTATCACTTGAATTTTGGGGCACGGCACGTGCAATCAAAGGTGAGACCATATAGGAGGGGCGTGTTTGTAAGTACTAGTCATATCAGTTTAATACCTGTTACGTCACCTATCAGGGGGTGTGTATAAGGCCTGGATTTTTATTATCGGGAGATGGAAAAAGATGCTTGGTTGGTCGTATCACTTCAATTTTGGGGCACGGCACGTGCAATCAAAGGTGAGATCATATAGGAGGGGCGTGTTTGTAAGTACTAGTCATATCAGTTTAATACCTGTTACGTCACCTATCAGGGGGTGTGTATAAGGCCTGGATTTTTAGTATCGGGAGATGGAAAAAGATGCTTGGTTGGTCGTATCACTTCAATTTTGGGGCACGGCACGTGCAATCAAAGGTGCCACCAGATAGGAGTGGAGTGTTTGTAAGTACTACTCTTATCAGTTTAATACTTGTTACGTCACCTATCAGGGGGCGTGTATAAGGCCTGGATTTTTAGAACCGGGAGATGGAAAAAGATGCTTTGTTGGTCGTATCACTTCAATTTTGGGGCACTTTGTGACATTAGCTTCTTACGCTCAAACATGTCCTTTACAGGCACCTGACTATGGGCAGATGAGCAGGATCTGCTCAAGGCGAGAGACAGAGTGGCGGATGGTTTAAAGGGGGCAAGGAGGACAGCAGTGGTTGATGTGGCTGATGATGCTGGACCAGGAGGAGGATGGCGGCTTTGAGTTTGTGTGCTGCTTGTACTCATGTGTTGGTCTGGAGTCACCCAAACATTTGGTCTCAACCTGTAGAGGATAAGGGAACCAGGCTACTCTAGACCTCATTCATCATTAAAAGTTTTGACAGATTGGTACTATGCGTCCAAGCTACTGTGACAACAGATATGAATGGCACTGTGCACTTGCAGAAGTTGGCAGAGTAGACGCTGTAGGTCTGACACACACGCTTGCAGACAACTAACTGCTATGTAATCTATTACAGTAGAATTGTTTTTTTTCTTTTAAATGTACACTACTGTTACACCAGATATGAGTGGTGTGTTAAGTAGTACTACTCCTATCAGTTTAATCCCTGTTATGAGCCTTTTTTGGGGGTTTGGTTGTTGAAGCCACAGTGCAGCACCAGAGGCCAGAAAAATTAGGCATGTACACATGCCTGAAAAATTAGGTATTGTTGATCTTGCAGCGAGCAGAGAAGAAGGTAGGCCTGATTCAACGCCCTATCCCTGCATATCCACACTCAGAGATTGAGGGGGCGACCCTTACAAGGCCGGAGATATAAAGGGGGGCCATCCCAAATAAGCACACAAGCGGGGACAAAGGTAGTGAAGGGGACATAGATGCCCATGGACTGACGGTCGCCATCTTGGCAATGAAAAGGGCCCAGCAATTAAGCCAAACTGACCCAGCACAGGCAGCTACTTGAGTCAAACACTGTACATTTACACCTTAATAAAGCTGAAACATGCAGCAGCAGGGATTCTAAACGGCCACACAGGGACAAGGAGGCTAACAGCCCCCACAGTCTCTGCACCACTCTTTTTAACAGATAACCCAAGGGGCTAACCAGGGACCTTGCCCACAATAAAAAAGCAGAATTTTATTGGAGGAATTATTAGTGTCTTTACCCCCCAAGAGAGGACATAATATACGGTATCTTTAGACTACCTGATGGCCAAACCTCCTTTAGCCCCAATGCTATCCAAGAAACATTTCAAAACTTCGATCAGACCATATATTCATCCCAATCCCGCTGCAGCGGATCTGACATAGAGTCCTTCCTACTACAGCAAGAAGTCCACAAAATACCTGTACCTCAATTGGACAGCTTGAACCTAGACATATCCCAAGAGGAAGTTAAATCTACAATGCAAGATCTTAAATTTGGCAAGTCCCCAGGGCCAGACGGTTTAACTCATCTGTACTATAAGAAATTTGAGCCCTTGCTTACCCCCGCACCTAACATCTTTGTTTAACGCTATACTAAATGGAGAACCTATGCCCCCTTAATTGAATCAGGCGGACCTCATAGTCTTTCCAAAAGAGGGTAGGGACCCGAATCTCAAACTGTATTACAAGGCAGCGCAGCTGGCTTTCATTCCTCTGGCGCATTCTCCAAAACACATCAGCCGCTCTGGGTATTTATGGAAAATGTAAGCATGTCACCTTATACATGGGATACAGTAATATGGATTCCAGGCCTGTATACTTTTTTGAGAAACTTGAAAAACCCATTGATTAAGCACTCATTAAAAATATGGACGGAGATGAACTGGACACAAAAACTGGACACTCGGGTATCAGATCTTACCCCTATCGTACCCAATCCCCACTTTAAGATACATCTTCCGGAAAGCTCTCTCAGTTGGTGGAAGTCTCAGAACCTACTAAGGGTTGGTCCATGGTGGCATGACGACAAAATAATGACCTTTGAGTGGGTGAGAGATAGATACAATTTACCCCTGGCTGAACACTGTAATTTTTGCAGGATACATCATTTTATATATACGATAAGTGGTAGGGGTACCCCCCAAAGAAACACCTGGCTACTCAAAAAATGTAGGGATTCCCCCTTTCAGCCTGGTATTATTAGCCTCATGTATGAACTATTTAATGAAAACTCATGGGCAAACAAACCAGACTATACCAAAGCCTGGGAGAGGGATTTGGGCACCGAGTTGGCAGATAGCACATGGGATAAAAGTTGGCAAGGCTTAAGTAGGGTATCTTTAAATTATAGTCTGCTTGAGACTTCAATAAAGGTCCTACACAGGACATATATTACTCCTTTTAAGCTAATAAATGGGATCCAAAACGGAGCAGCTCATGTTTTAGGAACAGTGGTAATGAGGCTACATTTATTCATGTCTGGTGGGAGTGTTCGGCAGTCATAAGACTATGGGAAGAAACATGCTTACTAGCTTCTAAAATGTTTAAGATTGACCTAATAAAATATTTTTTGAAAGAAAAAATACACATAGCTAGTAGTTGGAAAACCCCAAATTAAAACTTTCAGGAATTAATAAAAAAAATCAACTATTTACTGCTCAACAAGAGATTTAACCATGTAGTCTTGGATAGAATCACCCAGTTCCAGACAATTTGGGATCCCTGGATAACATCCCCATTTAGTGCCCCCCTAATATAATAAAACATTTGTTAATGGTTGAAGCGACTCGGGGGGAAGGACCAGAGTGGGGGAGCCCTGGAGGAGACCCTTCAGAAGCAACCGGCGGCAAAATCATCCGAGGAAAGGAGAGGTCGCCTACTGAAGCCTGCCCTAGGGTAACCCAAGGGCGATTGAGCAGGTTAGATATTGTAAATAATAAGCTACTGCTGGAGTGATGATAGATAATAGGACTTTACTATTGTCTGTTTTAACATGTCTTAGGTTTCTCTTAAAAATTGCAATCACAGTAAAAAAAAAGAAAATGTATTAACCAAAAAAGTAAAAAAAAGAAGGCCTAGCCACCTAATTTTAACAAAATGTCTTCATTGTAAATATGTATTTTTGCACAACTGTTGTGTTATGCAAGACTGTTCAATATGCTTTATTTTCCATTACATGCCGTACGCCTTCTGGCATAAAAATTGAAATTCAAAAATTAGATATTGTTGCAGCCGCTGCTGTTGCAGCGGCCAGAAAAATTGACCTTTGTTCCCCAGGCAGAAAGTGCCATAAAACATTGCCTCTTCTTGAACCCTAGTTGGTGGCGGATAATTCACGCAAGTCATCCGGCATTCACAGATAATACACAGCAGCGTGTGGACCATTTATAGCCGAAGGCAGCTCATCTCATCAGGTCTTTTTCAGTCGAATGTATCGCCCAGTGTCAGTCCCTTCGGGATCCATCCCTCATTCATCTTTATAAAGGTGAGGCAATCTAGACTTTTTTGCCCTAGGCGACTTCTCTTCTCGGTGACAAAACCTCCTGCTGCACTGAAGGTCCTTTCTGACAGGACACTTGAAGCGGGGCAGGCCAGAAGTTCAATTGCAAATTGGGATAGCTCAGGCCACAGGTCTAGCCGGCATACCCAGTAGTCAAGGGGTTCATCGCTCCTCAGAGTGTCGATATCTGCAGTTAAGGCGAGGTAGTCTGCTACCTGTCGGTCAAGTCGTTCTCTGAGGGTGGATCCCGAAGGGCTGATGCGATGAGTAGGACTGAAAAAGGTCTGCATGTCCTCCATCAACAACACGTCTTTTAAACGTCCTGTCCTTGCCGGCGTGGTCGTGGGAGGTGGATTACTTTCACCTCTTCCCCTGTTATATTGCCCTTGTGCTGTGACATCACCCTTATATGCTGTGTAAAGCATACTTGTGAATTTGTTTTGGACCTGCTGCATCCTTTCTGACTTGCGGTATTTTGGTAACAAATCAGGCACTTTCTGCTTATACCGGGGGTCTAGTAGCGTGCACACCCAGTACAGGTCGTTCCCTTCAGCCTTTTTATACGAGGGTCCTGCGACAGGCACGACAGCATGAAAGACCCCATTTGCACAAGGTTGGATGCCGAGCTAGTCATGTCCCGTTGCTCGTCCTCAGTGATCTCGCTGAAGATATGTTCTTCCCCCCAGCCACGTACAACACCACGGGTACCAGATAGGTGATAACGAGCACCCTGGGATGCCTGTTGTGATTGGTCTTCCTCCTCCCCCTCAAAACTACATTCCCCCTCTGACTCCTCTTCCTCATAATCCTCTTCCAGCGTTGCCGCAGGTCCAGCAAGCGATGCTGATAAGCCTGTTTCTGGTGGTGATGGTGACCACAACCTTCCTTCTTCCTCTTCCTCGTCACGCTCATCTACGGCCTGATCCAGCACTCTTCGCAGGGCACGCTCCAGGAATAAAACAAATGGTATGATGTCGCTGATGGTGCCTTCAGTGCGACTGACAAGGTTTGTCACCTCCTCAAAAGGACGCATGAGCCTACAGGCATTGCGCATGAGCGTCCAGTAACGTGGCAAAAAAATCCCCAGCTCCGCAGAGGCTGTCCTAGCACCCCGGTCATACAAATACTCGTTAATGGCTTTTTCTTGTTGGAGCAGGCGGTCGAACATTAGGAGTGTTGAATTCCAACGTGTGGGGCTGTCACAAATCAAGCGGCTCACTGGCATGTTGTTTCGCCGCTGTATATCTGAAAAGTGCGCCATGGCCGTGTAGGAACGCCTGAAATGGCCACACACCTTTCTGGCCTGCTTCAGGACGTCCTGTAAGCCTGGATACTCATGGACAAAGCGTTGCACGATCAGATTACACACATGTGCCATGCACGGCACATGTGTCAACTTGCCCAAATTCAATGCCGCCAACAAATGTCTTCCGTTGTCACAAACCACTTTGCCAATCTCTAGTTGGTGCGGAGTCAGCCATTGATCCACCTGTGCGTTCAGGGCGGACAGGAGTGCTGGCCCGGTGTGACTCTCTGCTTTGAGGCAAGTCAACCCCAAGACGGCATGACACTGCCGTATCTGGGATGTGGAATAGTATCTGGGGAGCTGGGGGGGTGCCGTTGATGTGGAGCAAGACACAGCAGCAGAAGAGGACTCAGCTGAGGAGGTTATGGAAGAGGATGGAGTAGGAGGAGTAGAGGAGGTGGCAGCAGGCCTACCTGCAAGTCGTGGCGGTGTCACCAACTCCTCTGCAGAGCCACGCAGTCCATGCTTGGCAGGCGTCAGCAGGTTTGCCCAATGCGCAGTATAGGTGATATACCTGCCCTGACCATGCCTGCAGAAAAGGTATCAGTGGTCAGATGGACCCTTGCCCCAACACTGTGTGCCAGAGATTCCATTACTTCCTTTTGCACAATTGAGTACAGGTTGGGGATTGCCTTTTGGGCAAAGAAATTTCGGCACCTTCCACTGCGGTATCCCAATCGCTAAAAACTTTTTGAACGCCTCAGACTCCACCAGCTTGTATGGTAAAAGCTGGCGGGCCAAGAGTTCAGACAAGCCAGCTGTCAGACGCCGGGCAAGGGGGTGACTTTGTGGCATTGGCTTACGCTCAAACATGCCCTTGACAGACACCTGACTGTGGGGAGATGAGCAGGAACAGCAAGAGGCGAGAGACGGAGTGGTGGAGAGTTGAGAGGAGGCAAGGAGGACAGCAGTGGTTGATGTAGATGAAGATGCTGGACCAGGAGGAGGATGGCGGCTTTGAGTTTGTGTGCTGCTTGTACTCATGTGTTGATCCCATTGGCGTTTGTGATGTGACATCATGTGCCTTCGCAAAGCAGTTGTACCTAGGTGGGTGTCGGACTTCCCACGACTCAGTTTCTTTTGGCACAGGTTGCAAATGGCATCGCTGTTGTCACAGGCAGACACACACAAAAAATGCCACACTGCTGAGATCGGCGGTGACGGCATTCTGGTGGTGGCAACAGCATGCGTTGATTGGCGTGCTGTCTGGCTGACCCCGGGTGCTGATGCATGCTGTCTGACTGTGCCACTAGCTCGTTGCGATGACCTCCCTCTACTTCCAACTCGTCTACTCCTCCTCTCTGTCTCCCCATCTGAACTTTCCCCCTGTTCTTCTTCTCTTCTAGCAGGCACCCACGTGACATCCACGGTCGCATCGTCATCATCATCACCCGCCTCACTTGTATATGACAACTGAACAAAGGAAGCAGCAGCGGGTACATCATCATCATCATCATCATCATCACATCGTACGTACATGTGTGTAATGCTGCCTGACTGAGACATATCCCTGATATCTACATTCTCTGGCAATAATGGTTGCGCATCACTCATTTCTTCAAACTGATGTGTAAATAACTCTTCTGAATGATCAATTGAATTGGCTGTGGTACTAGTGTTGGTGGTGGCGGCAGGCGGGTGAGTGGTAACTGGAGAGGTGCCCGAAGCTAAGCTGGAGGAGGATGGTGCGTCAATGTTCCAAGCAGAAGCTGTAGAAGATTGGGTGTCCTGTGTTAGCCAGTCAACTACGTCCTCTGAACTTTTCAAGTTCAGGGTAACTGGCCTCTGAACACTGGGCATTATTGTAGGGCCAAAGGGAATCACAGCACCACGACCACGACGGCCTCTGCGGGGTGTCCTGCCTCTGCCTGTCATTTTTTTTAAAATGTGGACTGTTGGTACCCCAAATAGATTGGATTGGTTGAACTTGGCACAGTACTTGTAAGCAAGACACACACTATGGGTAGCGGTCAAGCAAATGAACTTTGATTGACGGTCAGGCAAATGCACTTAGATTTAAGAAAATAAAAGTTTTTTTTTTTTAAATGTGGACTGTTGGTACCCCAACTAGATTGGATTGATTGAACCTGGCACAGTGTATTTTAAAATTATGAGAAAAACATGATCTGTAAACTAAATAAAAATCATTTTAGGAGGTGGAGAGAAAAAGAAACCGGATGGGGGGATACCGAGCAGAGCACACCATCTACAGCCCACTGGGAGACAAACTCATCCATTCCCCCAGTGGACAAAGCCAGGTGGTACTCTGCCCGGATACGGGAGCGCACCAGCACCTGGAACATGGCCTCAGGTGACAAGGGAACCCCCCCTATCAAACACTGCTTCCTGGACTTATATATAGCCAATTTGGCTAATGCCAGGAGCAGGTTGACGAGGAGGTCCCTGGCCTTATTGCCCCGGGACACTGGGTGCCCAAAAATAAAAATGTGAGGGGAGAAATGCAGCCAGAACTGCAGGAGGAGGCCCCTCAAGAGTGACAAGAGGGGCTGCAGTCTGGCGCAACTAAAATAAATATGATACACGGACTCTCCCGTGCCACAGAATGGACAAGTGGAGGGAGAGTCCGTGAATTTAGCTAAGTACTCTCCCGTGCTCAGTGCACCATGGAGCACTCTCCAACTCAAGTCCCCGGTGGGTCGTGGAACTAAATCAGAATAAAGTTCCCTCCACCGGGGCCTCTTGCCCTCGTCAGCTGGTAGGACCCGCCTCCAGATGGTATCGGGACGGGTCACGAGGGCAAGGAAGTGCACTGTATGGAGCACGAGAGAATATAAGCTCTTCCTCGGCATGCCGCGAAAGCATGCCGAGGGTATGTCCCTCAACCTCGAGAGGTTGGGGACAGGAGGAGCCTGAGGGGAAACACGGGGCTTGTGTCCAATGCAAACAGCCGGAGAAGGGGTGTTGAAAGGTGCATGTGGCACTCCGGCCTGCAAAGCCCCGCGAAGGAAGGTGCGCGAGTCGGGGGAGATGGCATCTCTAATCTCCTGGAGCAAGCGCCCTGAGACTTTGGGCGTCACATATCCCATACGGAGCGCAAGCTCCTGGGGTGACACCCAATCAGAACTCCCGTATTCCAGGAGATCCCCGACTCGGGTCATCCGTGCATGACTAAGGCGGCGGATGATACAGGGGGACTGTAACATTGGAGCCCCCACTGCTGGATTAAATAGCAGGGGCTCCGTGAATATTTCATCCCCCAAAGGCACGCCCTGCCTGGTCACGGAGACCATACTCCAGGCCTTGAGGGTTTCCTGGTAGTATGCCGGCAACACAGAGAGGTCTCTCCCAAACCCCTCGGGCCCGATCAGAAATAATTGCCGGTCATACCCCAGGTTGCGCAACTGGCGATAAAAGCTGGATGCCAGTGCGCACCACTGCGGAGAGGGATCTGCATATAGGTATCTCTGCAGGTACTGAAGGCGGAAGGTGGACAACTGGGAGCACACACAAACTACTCCCTGTCCACCCTCCACCAAAGGCAGACTTGCCACCCCTGCAGAGACCCAATGCCTTCCCATCCAGAGGAAATCTAACAAATTCCTCTGGATATTGGTGACAAACTCGGGGGTCGGACTCAGACAAATCAGCGGGTGCCAGATCTGAGAAGCCACCAGCTGATTCACCACTAGAGTCCGCCCCCTTAGGGAAAGCATTTTTGCTAGACCCCTCCATCGTCCCAGACGAGAGAGGACACTGCCCTCTAACTCCCTCCAGTTGTCTGGGACGGAAGCGTCCGCAGCGGACAGGTAGACCCCCAGATATTTAATGACATCTGCCTCCCACGTGATGTCACGAAACGTGGGAGGCAAAGAGTCTACCTGTAAATTACCCTCTACAAGGCCTGTGCATTTGGACCAGTTGATCTGAGCGGAGGAGGCAGCTGAATATACCTCCTGGCACTGTTTTGCCAGCTCAAGATCAACTGGATCCTGGGCCACGAGGAGCACATCGTCAGCATAAGCTGAAAGGACAATCCGCATGTCTGGATCTTTTAGCACCAGCCCTGTGAGCCTTTTCCTCAGTAGGCAGAGGAAAGGCTCGATGGCCAGTGCATATAACTGTCCAGACAAGGGACATCCTTGACGCACCCCTCGTCCAAATACCAAAGGTGCTGTTAGGGACCAATTGATTTTAAGTAAACACTCTGCAGAGGCGTACAGCGTTCTTATAAAGCCCACAAACTGTGGGCCACAGCCGTACGCTTGCAGAGTGGCTATGAGGTAACCATGGTCCACCCTGTCAAACGCCTTCTCTTGATCTAAAGAGAGAAAGGCGAGTGACAGACCAGTCCTGCGAGAATAATGCAATAGATCCCGGACCAGAAAGATACTATCAAAGATAGTCCGGCCCGGGATCGCATAGGACTGGTCAGGGTGAACCAATTCTGCCAGCACAGACCCAAGTCTAAGCGAGATGGCTTTAGCTACAATCTTGTAGTCCTGTGCTGAGCAGAGAGACCGGTCGCCAGTTCTTAATAAGCCAGAGATCCCCCTTTTTGGGCAGCAGGGCAAGTACTGCCCTGCGACAAGACAGGGGCATCTCCCCGGTCTCCAGGGCTTCCCCAAGGACCAGATGGAAATCAGGTCCCAGAGTCTCCCAGAAAAATTGGAAAAACTCTACAGTCATTCCGTCCAGTCCTGGAGACTTCTCACAGGACATGGCACGGAGGGCTTCAGAGAGCTCTTGAAAAGATAGTGGTATATCAAGCCGCTCTCTTACACCCTCACTGACTGTGGGGAGCCCCTCCCATAGCACCCTGCAGGCGTCTGGAGAAATGGGATCCGGAGAGTAAAGATCTTTATAAAAGTTCCGGGCTCTATCCCGGATACTCTCCGGATCTGTAAGGGGGGCACCGTCTTCATCTAGAAGACAGGTGATGTGCCTACTGTTACCCCCCTTTTTCTCCAGTGAGTAGAAGAGGCGCGAGCCGCGGTCTAGATCTTTGAGAAAACCTAAGCGGCTGCGCACGTATGCCCCCTTGGCCTGGTGTCGTTCCAGGTCACAGAGGACACTCTTCCTCTCTACATACTCGCTCTGCAGGGATTGGTCCCTACAAGTGAACAGCCTCTGCTCCAGATGGAGAACCTCCCCCCGGAGTGACTCCAACTCAGCTTCGCGCTGCCCACTCGCACCCTTGGTATATTCCTGACACAGAAGTCGCAAATGAACTTTGCCCACGTCCCACCACAGTTTTAACGTGGCAAAGTCTCCCTTGCAACCCCTCCAGTCCGTCCAAAACTCCCGGATCAATGTCACGAGCCCCTGGTCCTTCAACAAAGCATTGTTGAAGTGCCAATAGGCGGCTTGTGGCGCTGTTGGCGTTAGCGCCACCGTCACAGACACACAGTTTTGGTCTGTGAACGGAGCCAGCCTAATGGCACAAGAACCGACTCGTGACATATAGTGACTAGATATATATAGTCTATCGATCCCGGAGTGGGACACCAGACCGTCTCTCACCCTAACGTAGGTGAAACCGTCTAATGCCCCTGGGTTCTGCTCTCGCCAGATGTCCTCCAGGGAGAAGCGGGCGATGATCTCCCGCAGGGCTGACGCAGAAGGCGGGTACGGCTCTGGACTATTCCGGTCCAGAGCGTCGAGGGTGCAGTTGAAATCACCCCCGAATACCAAACACTCATCTGCGTC
>JAPZIH010001240.1:0-49842 GCA_027410445.1 Discoglossus pictus
CTCCTCTCCATACCCTGCGTCTCTCTTCCCCTCCTCCTCTCCATACCCTGCGTCTCTCTTCCCCTCCTCCTCTCCATACCCTGCGTCTCTCTTCCCCTCCTCCTCTCCTTCCCCTGCGTCTCTCTTCCCCTCCTCCTTCCTTCCCTTGCGTCTCTCTTCCCCTCCTCCTCTCCTTGCCATGTGTCTCCCTTGCCCTCCTCCTCTCCTTACCCTGTGTCTCCCTTGCCCTCCTCCTCTCCTTGCCCTGTGTCTCCCTTCCCCTCCTCCTCTCCTTGCCCTGTGTCTTCCTTCCCCTCCTCTTCTCCCTCCCCTGTGTCTCTCTTCTTCTCCTCCTCCTCCTCCTCCTCCTCCTCTCCTTACCCTGTGTCTATCTTCTTCTCCTCCTCCTCCTCCTCCTCCTCCTCCTCTCCATACCCTGCGTCTCTCTTCCCCTCCTCCTCTCCTTGCCATGTGTCTCCCTTGCCCTCCTCCTCTCCTTGCCATGTGTCTCCCTTGCCCTCCTCCTCTCCTTACCCTGTGTCTCCCTTGCCCTCCTCCTCTCCTTGCCCTGTGTCTCCCTTCCCCTCCTCCTCTCCTTGCCCTGTGTCTTCCTTCCCCTCCTCTTCTCCCTCCCCTGGGTCTCTCTTCTTCTCCTCCTCCTCCTCCTCCTCCTCCTCCTCCTCCTCCTCCTCCTCCTCCTCCTCCTCCTCCTCCTCCTCTCCTTACCCTGTGTCTCTCTTCTCCTCCTCCTCTCCTTACCCTGTGTCTCTCTTCTCCTCCTCCTCTCCATACCCTAGGTCTCTCTTCCCCTCCTCCTCTCCATACCCTGCGTCTCTCTTCCCCTCCTCCTCTCCATACCCTGTGTCTCTCTTCTCCTCCTCCTCTCCTTCCCCTGTGTCTCTCTTCCCCCTCCTCCTCTCCTTCCCCTGTGTCTCTCTTCCCCCTCCTCCTCTCCTTCCCCTGTGTCTCTCTTCCCCCTCCTCCTCTCCTTCCCCTGTGTCTCTCTTCCCCCTCCTCCTCTCCTTCCCCTGTGTCTCTCTTCCCCCTCCTCCTCTCCTTCCCCTGTGTCTCTCTTCCCCCTCCTCCTCTCCTTCCCCTGTGTCTCTCTTCCCCCTCCTCCTCTCCTTCCCCTGTGTCTCTCTTCCCCCTCCTCCTCTCCTTCCCCTGTGTCTCTCTTCCCCCTCCTCATCTCCTTCCCCTGTGTCTCTCTTCCCCATCCTCCTCTCCTTCCCCTGTGTCTCTCTTCCCATCCTCCTCTCCTTCCCCTGTGTCTCTCTTCCCATCCTCCTCTCCTTCCCCTGTGTCTCTCTTCCCCCTCCTCCTCTCCTTCCCCTGTGTCTCTCTTCCCCCTCCTCCTCTCCTTCCCCTGTGTCTCTCTTCCCCCTCCTCCTCTCCTTCCCCTGTGTCTCTCTTCCCCCTCCTCCTCTCCTTCCCCTGTGTCTCTCTTCCCCCTCCTCCTCTCCTTCCCCTGTGTCTCTCTTCCCCCTCCTCCTCTCCTTCCCCTGTGTCTCTCTTTCCCCTCCTCCTCTCCTTCCCCTGTCTCTTCCCCTCCTCCTCCTCTCTTTACCCTGGGTCTCTCTTCCCCTCCTCCTCTCCTTACCCTGGGTCTCTCTTCCCCTCCTCCTCCTCTCTTTACCCTGAGTCTCTCTTCCCCTCCTCCTCTCCTTACCCTGTGTCTCTCTTCTCCTCCTCCTCCTCCTACTCCTACTCCTACTCCTCCTCTCCCTTCCCTGTGTCTCTCTTCTCCTTCTCCTCCTCTCCCTCCCCTGTGTCTCTCTTCTCCTTCTCCTCCTCTCCCTCCCCTGTGTCTCTCTTCTCCTTCTCCTCTCCCTCCCCTGTGTCTCTTCCCCTCCTCCTCTCCTTACCCTATGTCTCTCTTCTCCTTCTCCTCCTCCTCTCCCTCCCCTGTGTCTCTCTTCTTCTCCTCCTCTCCCTCCCCTGTGTCTCTCTTCTCCTTCTCCTCCTCTCCCTCCCCTGTGTCTCTCTTCTCCTTCTCCTCTCCCTCCCCTGTGTCTCTTCCCCTCATCCTCTCCCTCCCCTGTGTCTCCCTCCCCCCTCCTCCTCTCCTTGCCCATTGTCTCCCTTCCCCTCCTCCTCTCCTTGCCCTGTGTCTCCCTTCCCCTCCTCCTCTCCTTGCACTGTGTCTCCCTTCCCCTCCTCTTCCCCTCCTCTTCTCCCTCCCCTGTGTCTCACTTCCCCTCCTACTCTCCCTCCCCTGTGTCTCTCTCCTCCTCCTCCTCCTCCTCCTCCTCCTCCTTCTTCTTCTCCTCCTCCTCCTCCTCCTCCTCCTCCTCCTCCTTCCCCTCCTCCTCTCCTTACTCTCTGTCTCTCTTCCCCTCCTCCTCTTCTTCCCCTGAGTCTCTCTTCCCCTCCTCCTCTCCTTTCCCTGGGTCTCTCTTCCCCCTCCTCCTCTCCTTCCCCTGGGTCTCACTTCCCCTCCTACTCTCCCTCCCCTGTGTCTCTCTTCTCCTCCTCCTCCTCCTTCTCTCCTTGCCCTGTGTCTCTCTCCTCCTCCTCCTCCTCCTCCTCCTCCTCCTCCTCCTCCTCCTCCTCCTCCTCCTCCTTCCCCTCCTCCTCTCCTTACTCTCTGTCTCTCTTCCCCTCCTCCTCTTCTTCCCCTCGGTCTCTCTTCCCCCTCCTCCTCTCCTTCCCCTCGGTCTCTCTTCCCCCTCCTCCTCTCCTTCCCCTTGGTCTCTCTTCCCCCTCCTCCTCTCCTTCCCCTGGGTCTCTCTTCCCCCTCCTCCTCTCCTTCCCCTGGGTCTCTCTTCCCCCTCCTCCTCTCCTTCCCCTGGGTCTCTCTTCCCCCTCCTCCTCTCCTTCCCCTGGGTCTCTCTTCCCCCTCCTCCTCTCCTTCCCCTGGGTCTCTCTTCCCCCTCCTCCTCTCCTTCCCCTGGGTCTCTCTTCCCCCTCCTCCTCTCCTTCCCCTGGGTCTCTCTTCCCCCTCCTCCTCTCCTTCCCCTGGGTCTCTCTTCCCCCTCCTCCTCTCCTTCCCCTGGGTCTCTGTGCCCCTCCTTCTTTCTTTACTATGTGTATCTCTTCTCCTCATCTCCATCCCCTGTGTCTCTCTTCCCCCTCCTCCTCTCCTTCCCCTGCGTCTCTCTTCCCCTCCTACTCTTCTTCCCCTGCGTCTCTCTACCCCTCCTCCTCTCCTTCCCCTGCGTCTCTCTTCCCCTCCTCCTCTCCTTCCCCTGCGTCTCTCTTCCCCTCCTCCTCTCCTTCCCCTGCGTCTCTCTTCCCCTCCTCCTCTCCTTCCCCTGCGTCTCTCTTCCCCTTTTCCTCTTCTTCCCCTGAGTCTCTCTTCCTCTCCTTCCCCTGCGTCTCTCTTCCCCTCCTCCTCTCCTTCCCCTGCGTCTCTCTTCCCCTCCTCCTCTTCTTCCCCTGAGTCTCTCTTCCTCTCCTTCCCCTGGGTCTCTCTTCCCCTCCTCCTCTCCTTCCCCTGGGTCTCTCTTCCCCCTCCTCCTCTCCTTCCCCTGGGTCTCTCTTCCCCCTCCTCCTCTCCTTCCCCTGGGTCTCTCTGCCCCTCCTCCTCTCCTTCACCTCGGTCTCTCTGCCCCTCCTTCTTTCTTTACTATGTGTCTCTCTTCCCCTCCTCATCTCCTTCCCCTGTGTCTCTTCCCCTCCTCCTTTCCTTACCCTGTGTCTCTCTTCCCCTCCTCCTCTCCATCCCCTGTGTCTCTCTTCCCCCTCCTTCTCTCCTTACCCTTGGTCTCTCTTCCCCTCCTGCTCTCCTTACCCTGGGTCTCTCTTCCCCTCCTCCTCTCCTTCCCCTGGGTCTCTCTGCCCCTCCTCCTCTCCTTCACCTCGGTCTCTCTGCCCCTCCTTCTTTCTTTACTATGTGTCTCTATTCCCCTCCTCCTCTCCTTCCCCTGTGTCTCTCTTCCCCCTCCTCCTCTCCTTCCCCTGTGTCTCTCTTCTCCTCCTCCTCCTCCTCTCCGTCCCCTGTGTCTCTCTTCTCCTCCTCCTCTCCCTCCCCTGTGTCTCTCTTCTCCTTCTCCTCCTCTCCCTCCCCTGTGTCTCCATTCCCCTCCTCCTCTCCCTCCCCTGTGTCTCCCTTCCTCTCCTCCTCTCCCTCCCCTGTGTCTCCCTTCCCCTCCTCCTCTCCTTGCCCTGTGTCTCCCTTCCCCACCTCCTCTCCTTGCCCTGTGTCTCCCTTCCCCTCCTCCTCTCCTTGCCATGTGTCTCCCTTGCCCTCCTCCTCTCCTTGCCATGTGTCTCCCTTGCCCTCCTCCTCTCCTTGCCATGTGTCTCCCTTGCCCTCCTCCTCTCCTTACCCTGTGTCTCCCTTGCCCTCCTCCTCTCCTTGCCCTGTGTCTTCCTTCCCCTCCTCTTCTCCCTCCCCTGTGTCTCTCTTCTTCTTCTCCTCCTCCTCCTCCTCCTCCTCCTCCTCCTCCTTCTAACTGTCCCATGCGGGTCTTTATATACACTTATGGGACTAATGGGGTTAAATAGAGGCTTATGAGGGTCTGGATAGACCGCCATAAGTGACCGGGTTAAAATGGTGTAGTGCTTACACTGGGTCATGAGGGTCCTGGATGACCCTCATGGCACTTATAGTGTTAATTAGTGTCCTATAGGGGTCTATGTAGTTGAGGCACACAGTACACTCACATTGTGTGGCAAACAGCATTTCAACACTTTTTTTTTTTTGCCCCATCATTTTTGACGGGCAAGTCGCTAGTGTATATATATATACTAGCGAATTGCCCGTCAAAAAATGACGGCAATGAAATTGTAAGGTAGCTAAATTACTAAATGAATATAGTGTACCTATTTTGAAGCATTGTGATGAAGAGCTGGCAATCTGTGTTGATGTTGCTGCAGCATTAGTGGTGTGGAGCTGCTGTGTAAGCGTGCTGAATGTGTGCACTGTGTGGTATGAATATCCGTAGGTGGTTTGTGGCGTTTTGCGAGTTTCTTGTGGTGTTTTGCGAGTTTGTTGTGGTGTTTTGCGAGTTTAGAGTGCTGTAGCCTCGTTTTCGTTTTGTTCGGCAGCCATTTTTTCTGTCGCTTAGATTTTTTTTAGTCTCAAAAGTCTTTTATTTCGAGTAAAATCGAGGTGTAAGTTGCATTTTTGAGGTCCTGGGTGCTCCCTCTTGGTGTAGGTAAGGTTTTTATGTATGTGCTGTGTGTATGTATTGTGTTTTAAATGTTTGTATGTCGGCGTGTTGCGTCCGATGTTTGCGCGGTCGTAATGTGTGGTAACGTGTTTCGTACGTTGTTTGCGTTCCTCGTAAAATTTAGCGAGTGTCGTAATTTGTGTGTCGTGTTTTTTGAGTAGCGACGTGAAGTTTGCGAGGGTTTGAGGCCCTTGCCCAGTGACCTCGCTAGCAACTGAGTCCCTCGCTTCGCGAGGGGCCTCAGTTGCTGGCATGGAGCACCTTCGGCGCTCCATGCCAGCAACTGAGGCCCTTGCCCAGTGACCTCGCCAGCAACTGAGGCCCTCGCTTCGCGAGGGGCCTCAGTTGCTGACATGGAGCGCCGAACTGAGGCCCGTGCCCAGTGACCTCGCCAGTAACTGAGGCCCTCGCTTCGCGAGGGGCCTCAGTTGCTGACATGGAGCGCCGAACTGAGGCCCGTGCCCAGTGACTTCGCCAGCAACTGAGGCCCTCGCTTCGCGAGGGGCCTCAGTTGCTGGCATGGAGCGCCTTCGGCGCTCCATGCCAGCAACTGAGGCCCGTGCCCAGTGACCTCGCCAGCAACTGAGGCCCTCGCTTCGCGAGGGGCCTCAGTTGCTGGCATGGAGCGCCTTCGGCGCTCCATGCCAGCAACTGAGGCCCTTGCCCAGTGACCTCGCTACGCGAGGGCCGCGGCTCGCTACGCGAGGGCCGCGGGCTCGCTATGCGAGCCCGCAAGCGTGAGCAACGACCCGTACGCTCACAACTATATATGTGATATATATATATATATATATATATATATATATATATATATATATATATATATCACATATTATAATTGTCTAACTACGAGACGTCGTCACGCTGCGTTGCGCAGTGCGTACGACTTCGCGATGAGCGCCGCAGCGCCCGGCGAGCCTCGCGCAGGGAGGCGAGCCGTTAAACCGCTCTGTTGTGTAGTGCGTACGACTTAGCGATGTTACTTCGTAGCACTTTGGCAATGAGCGCCGCAGGCGCTCATTGCAGGCGAGCCTCGCATAGCGAGGCGAGCCGTTACTTCGTAGCACTTACAAAAAAAATACGAGCTGAAAAAAATTACGACATAAGCGGCGGAACCAAAACACTAAAAAAAACACTAAATACACACTAAAAAATAAAATAAAGGTTACTTACAGCATGGGGAACCAGGCAGGACGTCTGGAAGTGAGTTGGAACTCCAATTTACAGCGATTTTGCCGAGTTACGAAGATCGAAAATCGGCTAGGCGAGAAAAAAATGCCCGCCGAAAAAAATGAAAACGAGGCTATACTACTACGAACTGCGTAAAACACAGCCATAGACGTAGGTGTTAGAAAAAATACGAGATAAAGGATGCGGATTAACCGCGCAATGAGTAAAAAGACAGTAGCGGGTACATTTTACGAAACGAAATTACAGATTTACGCATTAACACATATTTAACGACTTTGTCTCGCGCAACATCGGATTTACAGCTTAAACCAACGCATTTGATTAAATATAAGTTGCAAATTACAAAAATATTAATTTTATAAAAAAAAAATTGAATTTATTTGAAGAAAAAAAAAAAGGGACAAATGTAGTCTCATGTTGTGTGGCAAACAAATTTAATGTTAAACCGTAGTACTTTAGCCGGCTTAGCGATGAGCGCCGCAGGCGATCATCGCCGCGAGGCGAGCCGTTAAAACGTAGTACTTTGGCAATGAGCGACGCAGAAAAAATGACGGACGAATAAAACGAAAACCAGGCTACAGCACTATAACCACGCAAAACACGTACCGATAATCCGCAAAGACGCATACAACACATTATCCGCCATTTTAGGATAATGCGGAAGTACACAGCTACGTTAACGGTTTCGGCTCGCGCACGCACACTATTACACTGCACACGTTCATCACGCTTACACAGCAGCTCCACACCACTAATGCTGCTGCAACATCAACACAGATTGCCAGCTCTTCAACACAATGCATAAAAATAAATTCATTTATTAATTTGAATTCTATATTTCAGTAGTACACAAAAAAAAAACATTAGCTACCTTACAATTCCATGTGTATATTAATAACTAAACAACTTTTAAAACATACACATCTGATTGCCGTCATTTTTTGACGGGCAATACGCTAGTATATATATATATATATATATATATATATATATATATATATATATATAATCTCTTAATCACCATTTTTTCCACTCACAAAAAACACTTTATCCACATTTCCCTTAACATACAGGAAATAAGACGTATTACAGACTCCTTTCCAGGGAGATTCTTAACAGAAAATCACTGTATAAATGTATTGTTTGTTTTTTTTTAAAACCTACAAAAGTGATAAAACTGGAACTTATAGTTAAATTTTTGCATTTCAAATACATTCTTTGCGATTTTCAACATACCATTATTTCATCCAGTTAAATCACAATAAACTCGACAATACAAAACAACATAAAACTTCTTGACCGTGTCCTGGGCCCACACCGAACGGAGATGAGGAGAAAAGGAACGAGTATAGGCACAAAAACATTAAGCTATAATAATGTGCTTTTTATAACTAAATCCCATATTTTTCATTTTGATATGGGGAGTTTTATAAGACCAATCTCTTGAAAATCCCTTTCTAGGGCTTGTTTTTTGTTGATTATTGCCTTTAATTTGTTGGCTGACATGTATGCTATGATCCATTTCAATGTCATTAGTATTTGTACAAGATATGCTTTAATGTCCAGGGTTAAATTATCTGGGAAGAAATGAAATCGTTCAATCCCCAGTAATAAGATAGATGTGCAATACAATTATTCCAGAACTGAAAGACCTTGGACATTCCTACCAAATATGATATTATGAGCCTACTTGGCCGCAATTTCTCCAGCAGTATTTTAATTTTTCATTTGCAGAGATTTGGACAATTCTTGTTGGTACCATTTGTTTAATAGCTTAAAAAAATATCTCTAAGAGGAGCCTTTTTTATATATCTTGCCGTAATATTAATAGCTCTAGTTTAGTCTTCTTCTGGCCAATCTTTTTGTATATCTCTCTCCCAGCTGATTATTTTCGAGGTTTTATTAATATTTAAGCCATTAGTTATGCAAATCATGCATTTCAATATCATATGCATTTTATTTTCATTAATTATCAGTTTCCCCAGATCTGTTAAGGCTCTAGGAGAATCTATATAAAACTCTGAATTTACCCATGCTATTTTTAAATCTAGTATAGTTAATCCAAGTAGATTTAGAAAGATTAACCTTTGCTACGGGATCATTCAAGGAAGCCAATGAGTCTTCAGTAAAAAGGTAATTGAGAGTTTTTATTCCTTTTTCTATCCATTCTTGTAAAAAGTGTAAGTTTGCTTCTCTTTAAATAAGATTTATTGGAGTCAGTATACTAGGATATGTAAATAGATTATGTCTGATCGTTGCTTTTTTCCAATTCTTAATCCCGATTTGATTGTCTCTATATTAATTAAAATCTCTGTCTTGCTAACAGTGTTTCTAAATAAAATAGAATCAAAATTTGCATCCATAATACACGCTTTTTTCAATAGGCGTCCATTGACTTTCATTTTTCTCATCAGGCCAACCTATTACATGAGAACGCATAGTTGCGTCATATTTTAAAATAAGACAAGCCTATACCTCCTTTATTGAATCTTTTGGCTATCACTTTAACTTTAATTCTATGAGGCTTGCCTCTACAGATACATTTAACTATTAGTTTTTTAAATTGAGTAAAGTAGGTGACCAGGAATTAGAAAGGGTATACACCCGAACAAGTAGTGGACTCTTGGTAGAATCAACATTTTTCTAGCCGCTATTCTGCCTGAAGTGAAGAGGGACTTCCCACTGTAAATATTATATGGAATACCTTCTTCATCAACTCTTCTTAAATTTGTATTCAATTGTGCTCAAATTAATTCACAAAATTGATTTTTTTTTTGTGATTATCATTAACAGCGTTTTTTATTTATTTACATATCTCTCTTCTACTTTTTACTTCCCTTTTTTATTCTGCTTCCACTTTTTATTCTGTATAGTGTCCATAATTTGTATTTAACAAAATTTAGAAAGAAAGTTGTTTTTTATTGGAGTGTGTTTTCTTTTTATTTTCTCCTCTTGCCTTCCTCATCTTATCTTTCCTCCCCATTCTTTCTTTTCCTATCCTTTTACCTCGTTCCCTTCCCTTTTTCCAACTCTTTTCCCTCTTTTATCTTTCCCTTCTTCTTTTAGTGACATAATGTGAGTTGTTGAATACTTCTCGCTGAATTATCCTTTTGCCTTCTGATTGCTTTCCATAACATATAAACCATAAAATGATCACATATATATAGTTGTTGTACTGCAAGTTGTCGTCACACTTTGTGGGCCTCACGAAGCGAGGGATGCAGTTGCAGTGGTGGAGGCCCGTGGGACTTAGCTGCATGCGGTGAGCGCTGTAGGTCCTGCCCCACTAATGTTTGGGCCCCCAGTACAGGCACGTACCTGCTTGGTGCAAACCTCGCCAGTAGTTTGTGGCCCGTACCTGGTTCCGACCCTACCAGCAGTGCAGCACTCACCGGCTTCGCATCTGCCTCTGCGGCTCCCGTCCTCCCGCCAAAACTACTTACATGGATCAATCCGCCCATGAGCGGATTGATCCAGGAAAGTAGTTCCGGCCGCAGGATGGGAGCCGCAGAGACGAAGACAGGGAAGGTGACGAAGAAAGAAGACACGAGGGGGACAGAAGACAAAAGGGAGGGAAAGAAGGAGGGGGGATACACTAGGGAGGGAGAGGGCGGGAAGGAGACACGAGGGAGAGGAGGGGGAATGGAGACACAAGGGAGGGAGAGGAGGGAAGGAGACTCAAGGGGAGGAAAGGGAGAGTTGGAAAGAAGACACGGTGGAAAGGACAATGGAGGAAAGGAGGCACAAGAAAGGGAGGGGGAAAGGAGACACAGGGGAGAGAGAGGTTGGAATGGGAGAGGGGGGAAGGGAGGTATACGGGACTGAGAGGGAAAGGAGGTACAGGGGTGAGGGGGGAAGAGACACATGGGAGGGAGAGGGGGGAAGAGACACAGGGGAGGGAGAGGAAGTAGAGGGGGGGAGCCTTGCAATGAGTGGCAAAAAATATTTCAAGGCTTCAAATTTTCTGGCCGTCATTTTTGACAGGCAAGTCGCTAGTCACCGTCATAATAGTGATCATACAAAGACGTATCTATTTTTCATTTGCACATATTTTGACTGTTAAAATCATTTTACCTAACTAGATCCAGTACCATTCCGCTTCTAAGTTTCCCAGACAATCCATCTCATTCAAGTTGCCATAGCATACTTCAATTTACAGTTATATTTCTCTTTTATGGGGAGTATCTATTTTACTAATTTCTATTATTACGGGTTAATCTCTTTGAGTAGCCTTTCCCCTTCTGATGGATCTTTAACAATATGTCTTTGCTCTTCCCAATAGAAAATAATTTTTGGAGGAAATGCCCCATTTATATGAAATATTCTTTTGCCTTAGTTTTTTTGTAATTGTTTGGAATTCCGTCCTCTTTGCAAGGGTTTCCCCTGATAGATCTGGGAAAACTTTCAGATTCTAATAAAGAGAATCAAATACTTTTTTAATAAATGCAGCTTTTAATATATTCTCTCTGTCCTCTATTTGGTTAAGATTCACTGTGACATCTCTGGGAATATATCCTTTTACTGTTCTAGGCAATGGGATTCGATAGATTTTTCCAATCCACTTCCTATCCTCATGGTCTATTTTTGCTATTTTATCTAAGAAAGTTTCAGTATATTGTACTAATTCACTCAATTGGATATTCTCTGAGATGCCTCTTATCCTGATATTTTTGCACCTAGAGACATCCTCTATTCTAGCGACTTTTTGTTTCATTATCTGCATTTCTATTTTAACTTTACTGACTTCCTCTCTCAAATCTGCGTTTTCTTTATGAGCCTTCTCCTGTCTTGTTTCTAGTCTAGAAGAATACTCTATGAGAGATTTAATTTGCATTGAATTGTTTACTATTTCCTTTGTTAATTCTGTCTTTATTGAGCTTTTCATATCATCTAATAAGGACCTCAATATGGGAATAGTGACTTTTTCTTCTGATATGGGGAAGCTGTCTTTTGGGTCCTGAAGCAGTGAGCACGCTACAGGATCCATTTGTTCTGGAGTTATATCTAATTGTAAAGGTGTTGAAATAGTTGAAATATTTAATTGTGATTTATCTATATTAAATGATTTATCTACTGGAGATAAAAAGTTTCCATGTTTTACGTTGCTTTGCTTTTTAGCCTCTTTTACTTTACCTCGGGTGGATTGATTTTCTTTTCTCATCTTATATAGTTTTGTGTTTACTTACTTCCCCACCTTTTTCTTTTCTTTTTACCTCTTTCTCTTCTTTTTTTTTCTTTCTCTTCTCCTTCCTCCCCTACCCTTCTCTTTTTTTTTATATAATAATCCCCCTTTATTGCCTTATTTAAGAGAGGAAGTCTGAAGGCCCAATAAGATCTATAACCTCCCACAAGAACCCAAATATTTGGCCAAGGGAATCTTAACCCTATTACCCAGTCTGCCCAAAATATTCCGCCTTTCAATGGGTTTAGCTAGAATGTTCTTCCCTTGGAAGTTTATCTCTTTTTCCCTCACAAGGTTTGTACCATATTTCTGTTGGCTAACCCATTACATCTCTCCTCAGAACTTAATATAAACCATTCCCAAAGTAATTAAATTAGAGATTTAGCAATATTGTGGAGAGTGAGAACAAGATAGATAACCAGACTAACCAATTCCTACTATTATATTACAGAATTATAATGAATTAGTCTGTAATAACATTTTCTATTAGTAGTAGAGAGTTTTTATAGCCAAGATGACATAGAATAAAGATGTCCCCCCTTTCAGAGAGGAATCTCACCTTCTACACACTCCTAGGCCTAAACTGATGTTAACTAGATAGCATATAATCAATGAAAAGCTTTAACCTAATCCCTGATAACTGACAGAAAACCTCTGTCCTTAAAGAAAAAAAACAAGGGGGTGTAACGGAACCCATCACTGTTTTACCCTGTTTTATGATTATTATGGTTAAAATATGATCCTACTATTATACTGCATGTATGTTGGTTTATGCTCTGCAGAATATTGTCCCAGACTAGTGCAGCTACTTGGCATGGGAGATAATCCTATTACATAGACTCCGCATAAGATAAAGGAAGTCTATTTGTAAAGTGTTTTCATTCTCAGATAAGAACAAAGAAGTGTAATTGAATCAATGTCTGATTGTATCAAAGTTGCCAGGTAGCCTCGGGGAGGTGTGACCACACCTATTGTTCTCTTTATGTGTATTGTGTGGCCAAATATGAGCATGTGTATTGCCTTTGGGAAGAGATGTGTATAAATATTTCTGCACAACAAAATAAAGTTCAGTTCGTTTTTACCCCTTCATGAAGTCTCAACTCATGTTTGGGGGACCGGGAGCTATAATCACTTTGTTTCAGCTGGAGTTCGGGAGAAGCCTCAAGGATCATCGCTGCACTAATGCAAGGATCCTTTACAGGGGGAATTTGTGAATGTTATACCGTCCTGTGACTTATAAGTTCTTATTATAGATGATTATTTTTGACGGTCCTCAAATGCGAGACTTGCAATTGATAAATGGCTGTGGATTATGGGGGTCTGTATTGACCCCCGTGAGTGACAGGGTTAATTAAGGGCTGATGGGGGTCTGTATTGACCCCCCCATGAGTGACAGGGTTAATTAATTTAATACGTCTCTGTTATTTGTGTCTCTGACTCATTAGAGTCCTGGGGTCTGATTTAGATTCTGTTTATTCGTACAGACCATAAAGACGTGTAACAAATCCCAGCGTGTGACCGTCTCATGGTTATTTGTACAGATCATAAAGACTTGTAACAAATCCCAGCGTGTGACCCTCTCATGTTTATTTGTACAGACCGTAAAGACATGTAACAAATCCCAGCATCTGACCGTCTCATGTTTATTTGTACAGACCATAAAGAGATGTAGCAAATCTCAGTATCTGACCGTCTCATGTTTATTTGTATAGACTATAAAGACATGTAACAAATCCCAGCGTGTGACTCTCTCATGTTTATTTGTACAGACCATAAAGACGTGTTACAAATCCCAGCATGTGACCCTCTCATGTTTATTTGTACAGACCATAAAGACATGTAACAAATCCCAGCATCTGACCGTCTCATATTTATTTGTACTGACCATAAAGACATGTAACAAATCCCATGTGTGACCATCTCATGTTTATTAGTACAGACCATAAAGACGTGTAACAAATCCCATGTGTGACCATGTCATGTTTATTTGTACAGACCGTGACAAAGTGACACCATCAGGTCTCTCAGAGTCTGACCAAGAAGAGACAAATATGAGGAGTCCCCGGGAGATTAAAAAGGAGGAAATTCCTGTAAATATCAGTGAAGGTGAGTTATATCTTATGGACAATTATCACTTACTCCAGTCCTTATTGATGTGTATTTGACCTTCATCTCTCACCCAAGGAGTTTTACAAACAAAGTAGAACATGATAAAGGTGATTTTATACCCAGTGAAACAATATCTGGTCTTCTGTTCATACAAAGTAATAACATTCGGTTGTTTCTGTCTTTGTGGATATTTCAACTAAAGGATGTAAATAGATTTTAAGACACAAACACTAGATTGATATTGAATACAATGGTGAAAGTCTATAATCTGTTCATCTGAAGGACCTTTACATGTGAAGCCTCCAGTTGTCTCCAAGGTTGAAGAAGAAGATCTGAATATAAGATATCAGCAGCAGGTGAAGGAGGAGGAGAGTCCTGGGAATATCAGGAAAGGTGAGGAATTAATGCAGAATAAGAACATTAATAATACATTCTTTAATGGTGCACTGTCACTCAAGAACAAGTGTATTTACACCTAGAATCTGTTTCTGTAGATATTTATGTTAGATAGTTGTGTAAATCTGTACAAACCCAGAGACTTCTCTCTCTTGTGACTAACAGGACCCCAAGATGGAGATCTATATCCAGAATTAATCAATGAAGACGGAGAATATGAGAGAGATGAGACGTCTATTCACCAGATGGAAACCCATTCAGATCCCTGTACAGGTGAGTGATAATAATAATATTGTATTTGTGTCCATGCTGTGAGTGATACAGGAATATTATAGTAATATATTATAAGTAATATGTAATACAGATCTGTATCAATATCACAATAAGCCCCAAGTTTAAGGACTTATTATTATCTGCTATTAAGCTGTGAGCTCAGCACCTCTACATCACCTGTAAGTGACGTCCTCGTGTGTGCTCCCATCATCCCAGTGATACTCTATGGACTCTACACATATAGTCACTCACTCATCTTAATCCCTACATTGTTAAATACATCAGCTATAAGTGACGTCCTCCTGTGTGTTCCCATCATCCAATGATGCTCTCTATGGACTCCACACGTACACTCACCCACTTACCTCACTCCCTATATTGGTAAATATATCACCTGTAAGTGACGCCTCCTGTGTGCTCCCATCATCCCAGTGATGCACTCTATGGACTCTACCATTTTATTTTCACTAGCACAACTTCCTGATAGAAGACTTTGAAAGTTTGCATCTGCGCAGTGGGAATGTGTCCGTAACTACAGTCAGTGCTCTCAGCAGAATTAAAGGGGAGATTGTTAGTTTACAGAAACACCCACTCAGTAACAGGCAAAAAAAAATGACAGCTTGCAGCAAGCAATAATTAAATAAATATGCAAATGTAGATTCTATAACGTCTTATTGTGCTACACATATATTTAAGGGCACTTTCTGTCATAATTTTCATTGATTTCCATTCCAGCTCAACATCCCTGTGACCACATCACTTATTACTCAGTCGCGTTGTGCATTGCAATTTCCGGTTTAGCACAGTAATAAGTGATGTGGTCACAGGGATATTGAGATGGAATGGAAATCAATGAAAATCATGACAGAAAATGCCCTTAAATATATATGTAGCACAATAAGACGTTATAGAATACACATTTCTATGGACACAAGCACTGTAATAATAACCAATGCGTTTCCAATAAGTGTGATCTTTTCTCCTGCCTTACAACTGCCACAGCGCCATCTAGCAGCCACTTGCAGAATTGCTGCTTTGCTGTATTCTGTGTATAAGACGACTCCCTATTTTAAACTTCAAGATTTTGGCAAAAAGTATCGTCTTATACACGGAAAAATACGGTAATTAACCATAATTGATATTACAAAATATATTGTTTGTTCATAAGGAGTGAAATAACGTCCACTTAATTAACAATTAACTAAGCTAAATAATTTTTCAACCAACTTGACATTTTATTAACTTCAAATTGGTTTTCTTTTCTGTATAATTAATTATAATAACTATAATATGTACATACTAACTAATCATTTCCATATAGAAGTATGTTAAAGCTGTCAGAATTTACTCCTGGTGCTTTTGTTTCCAACAGATGGATCCGAGATTTGGAATACCCTTGGAGAAGACCACATTTCTTCCACAGTAGAAAAACCATTTGCATGTTCTGAATGCGGGAAATGTTTCAGTTGGGCCTCAAATCTTAATAGCCATAAGATGACTCATACAGGAGAAAAACCTTTTTCATGCTCTGAATGTGGGAAATGTTTCAGTCAGGCCTCAAATCTTAATAGCCATAAGATGACTCATACAGGAGAAAAACCTTTACCATGTTCTGAATGTGGGAAATGTTTCAGTCATCGCTCAGTTCTTAATAAACATAAGATGACGCATACAGGAGAAAAACCTTTTCCATGTTCTGAATGTGGGAAATGTTTCAGTCAGCTCTCAGTTCTTAATAGCCATACGAGAACTCACACAGGAGAAAAACCTTTTTTATGTTCTGAATGTGGGAAATATTTCCGTCATCTCTCAGCTCTTAATAAACATAAGATGACTCATACAGGAGAAAAACCTTTTTCATGTTCTCAGTGTGGGAAATGTTTCAGTCATCTCTCATATCTTAATAGCCATAAAATGACTCATACAGGAGAAAAACCTTTTCCGTGTTCTGAATGCGGGAAATGTTTCAGTCAGGCCTCACACCTTACTAACCATAAGATGACTCATACAGGAGAAAAACCTTTTTCATGTACTGAATGTGGGAAATGCTTCAGTCAGCTCTCAGTTCTTAATAAACATAAGATGACTCATACAGGAGAAAAACCTTTTGCATGTTCTAAATGTGGGAAATGTTTCAGTCGTTTCTCACATCTTAATAGGCATAAGATGACTCATACAGGAGAAAAACCTTTTCCATGTTCTGAATGTGGGAAATGTTTCAGTCTGGCCTCAAATCTTAACGTACATAAGAGAACTCACACAGGAGAGAAACCTTTTGCTTTCTGAATGTGGGAAATGTTTCAGTCTCTCTTCGCATCTCAAGAGACATATGATAACTCACACGGGATAAATACCATTTGTATGTTCTGAAACGTACACAAGAGAAAAAAATGTGTTTCAGTCAGATTTGAAATGACACAAGAAAACTCACACAGGATAAAGACGAGTTGTATGTATAGGATGTGGGAATGTTTTCATATGAGTCCGCCATTACACATCAACATGACACATCATAAAAATCTATGGATATCGGAGTTGTAAATCATGTTAATACAACTTTTCAGCTGCTCTTTTAGCACATTCTACTAATCGGTCAGCTGAAAGGCCCAGAAAATGTCAAGCTTTCTACAAACGTATACTCGGTTTATAAGGGATACTAATATGTATAGTATGATAAATCTTTATGTTATATATATATTTTTAATAAATAAATGTGATTGATGAGCCCATTGTCATTAATAATTATACCTTATACTATCCAAAAATAGCTATTTTGTGAAACAAATAAAAGGTGCTGATACTTTATAATGCGTTGAAAAGAAGTCTTTGCACTAAATGTAACTATTCAGCAGTTAAAAATCTGAAAAAGTTACATCTAAAGTTAATATTTTAATCAATTAAGAGTTGGCTTAGATATTGCTTGATTTAATTATCCACCATCTCCCACAAATCTCCCTTTCCATTATGCCTCTTTCACTCCATCCAATCTCTCTCTCTTTTTACGTCACATTCCCACCCTTCATCATACCTTCTATCTCTCTCTTACTTTCCTTCCTGTTTAGATCTGCCACCTCTTATTTATTTAATCTGTTAAGTCCCTACCATATTTGCCTTTTTTTCACGCTCACGTCATGAAAGGTTCATTTGAGATCCCAATTTTGTTGAAGAAATCTCTTGACTTACCCATTTGGTTATCTTCTTCTATCTCTTTACATCACTCATTATAGAATATTTATTTGTCTCTTCTAGAATTTTGCAAATCTTTTCCTATCACAACTACCTTTCATTTTCTTTCTTTCCTGGACTACTTTCAAAGCCTCATCAGACAGCCATCTTCCCATCTTAGTTTTCTTTCTTTTGGGGATATTCGTTGTTGCTGTTTTAACTTTTTTCCAAAGTTCTTCAGACATTCTATCTACCACGTCTAGTATCTTAAATAGATTATTTACCTACGCTGTATATTTCTAGGGTATGTTATATGCTTAGTATCCGCTCGTCATGATTTTACCTCTTTTTCTTCAGTCTG
Source organism: Discoglossus pictus (assembly GCA_027410445.1). Classification (NCBI taxonomy): domain Eukaryota; kingdom Metazoa; phylum Chordata; class Amphibia; order Anura; family Alytidae; genus Discoglossus; species Discoglossus pictus. Next base: position 17,774 of record JAPZIH010001240.1, read on the forward strand.
AAAGTCTTATTTTTTCTGACTGTAAGGAGCGCCTCCATTTTTGTCTGAAAGGTATATAGTAAATAAATTATATGACCTGGTACTTTCCCTAGTGGGTAACACTAATATTTATGTATAAGGATACAATTTAATAAGGGAATAGGAATGACAAAACTTGAAAAATGCTGTAGCGTGTAATAATAAATGGTTCAAACTACCATCCTATTCTACAGTGTTGATATAAATGGATAAGAAAATCAACTTCTAATGTGTACAAATTGAAGTAAATGCGATATTGCATATATATTGTTCTTGTTATCCTCATATATCAGTAAAACTGTTAATCACTGGATGACTCCAGAATTACTATAAAGTGATTCTCGAATGTAAGAACTTAAAAAGTGAGAAGTCACACTATGTAAATTAAAAACAAAAAGAGAGGGATGATGTGCAGAAGTAGTAGATATACTGGCATTTTACTTGATTGTATATAACAAAAAAGCTAGTAGTAGCAAGAATGGGCTAGTAAAGGCAATCGCATGCAGTGCACCACCTATATTGAATCAATCATTAAACCCGTAATTGCGGTTTTACTGAATAACAGGGTGCACACATATGAACATATAAAAAAAGCCACTTGGTGCCCAATACTTGCAGTTTACAGACACAACGCCAGACAGATTAGATCCACCATAGGATAGAGTCTGCACATCTCACCTCTCAAGGTACTAATGGTCCGTTTCGCTCTCAATAAGAGCCTCCTCTGGGGTGAATTTGATAACAACTTGGGCCTATTTAAGGCCTGAGTTACTTCCGCGTTTCATAGTCAAAAGGGGAGGTGTCACGTGACGTGAAGCTAGCATGATGACGTCATTGCGTTCTCATTGAATTATGTGAGGTATGGGAAAAAGCAATGGAATACTAAAACTTTATGTGTGTATGTGTATAGACATAATGCATATGATGCGTCGGCCATCTTGAATTGAATGATTGAACTTATGCTATCAGTTCTGAGTAGTGAACAGAATTACAAGTATGATTTTTACAGATAAACTATTAAGTAAGAATGGACTGGATGAGACTAATAGACCCCATTAGATAAAATGTACAATAATAATAATAATAATAGAAAATGAATTAAATTAATTAATTTACATAAATTGAATAAACAAAAAATAATATAAAGAGTGTTGTAAATAAAACTCTTGTTGAAAAGTGAGATGAATTGGAAAACTATGACCTAACAATATAATCATAATGGTGTGTGATGTAGAATACAACCTGTGAAGAATGAGTAAGTGTAAATGTGTGTATAAAAGGTGACAGTAAAAACATCCTCTATTGAGGGTATGAAAGAAATATATATGTATATTTATTAAGAAATTAAAGTCTGTGGTGAGTGGGGATGTGTGAGGGGAAGGTATATAATGAATAAATCTAGATATTCAGTGAAAAAGAAGAATGAAAATAAAAATATGAAACATGATAATAAAAAGGTGCATGGGTATGCATGTTGTAATGTGAATAGGGGGCAAGGTGACTATGAGTGTGAATATGGTGTGAATGTTAATATAAAATGCGATTAAATCTATGTGATGTGTAGGAAGACTAGTTGGAGAATGTAAATAAATAGGTAAGGGGGGGAGGGGTGTGTGTGATGAAAAAAAAGTGTATGAATGAAATTGTATAAACTTTGTACACTGAAAGGCTGAATAAGAAACTTCATTAATCCCGTTCGAGTGTTGGGAATTTAAAGTAAATATCCACTTGCTTTCTAGTTGTAATAATTGTCTGTTCATGTCTCCGCCAAGTGGTTTCCTACATAAGAGATCCACGACAAAAAAATTCATGGAATCAAGTTTGTTTGCGTGGAATGTTGAAATATGGCATGAGACTGGTGTTTCCATTTGATTTATTACAGTATAGATATGCTCTAATACCCTGCGGCGGAATTGCTGTATTGTTTTGCCGACGTATATCATGGGACAAGGGCATATCAAGACAATAAATTACATTCGTTGTTTTACAATTTACGAATCTTTTAAGGGGGTATTTGTTCAGAGTGGTTGGATGGATAAATTCATGACTTGGCTGTATGTAGGGACAAGCCCTACAGTGCCCAAATGTGAAAAGTAATTTAGTAGGAGTAAGCCAAGTTGTCTTTATTTCATCTTTTGGTTAGAAGAAACTTTGTACAATATTTTCACCAATGCTTTTGTCCTTTCAGTATGTGATCAGAGGTCCAGTGGTCAAAAGTATCTTCAGAGTGGAGTCATTCAAAAGTATGTGCCAATGTTTCTAATTTGTTTCCAATTACGTCCAAAAGTCATGATACAGTGTATGGGATCATTTTCATCTTCAAATTGTTTAACTTTTTGGCCTTTTTTTCAAATAAAAGTTCTGTTCTATCTGCTTTAAGAGCTCGTTGATAGGCCTTTGGTTTACCTGATTACAAACTGCCTTTTACTTTGTATGTCTGAGAAGGATGGCATTGCTAATGGAGTTTTGACAAAAAAGCGCTTTGGGCCTGTAACGGAACCCATCACTGTTTTACCCTGTTTATGGTTATTTAATTCTTGGTTAAAATATGATCCTAGTAATATACTGTATGTATGTTGGTTTATGCTCTGCAGAATATTGGCCCCAGGCTGGTGCAGACCTTGGCAGGAGAGATAATCCTGTTACAGATAAGGACGTTTATTCATTCTCAAACATAAGAACAGAGAGGGCTGATTTAATCATTGTCTGATTGTATCAAGGAGCCTCAGGGAGGGGTGACCACACCTATTGTTCTCTTTATGTGTATTGTGTGGCATGGGGGATGTGGATTGCCTGTGGGAAGAGATGTGTATAAATATTTCTGCACATAACAAAATAAAGTCAGTATTCATTTGACTCCCAAATTGTGTGTCGTCCAATATGGGAGGTTGGGAATGGTGAAACTGTAGTGCCTCTTGGGTATTTTACCGTATACCAGCGGAAATATTGGACTGCGTGTTCCAGCTCCGTTACATTTGGTGGCAGTGGTGGGATTGTTCCCACGGTCAGAAGGACAGCTACAGGAGACACCATTCCGTGGAGTACAAATTGAGGGCAACGCTAGTGTCCGTACAGCGCCCCTGGCTACAGCAGGATGGAACCGGCTAGTTTTCGGACAGCGTTCCATCATGAGGAGGAGGAGGCGGCCGCGGACTACAGGGATGCAGACAGAAAGGAACTCATGGTTACAGTACCTCTTATTGCCCCACAGACTGAGTTTGGAAGAGAACTCCAAAGCAGACTGGCCTTTTTCCCAGGTACGCTTCCCATAAAAACCTTGGAATGTTTAACGACAGATGTCCACAAATACATAATGGAAAAGCAGCGGGCACGGGAGCAGTCCATCTTGGGAGCTGCTAACCCACCTCCCACCATTAATCCCCCCCCCCAGCACTGCGTCCGGGTGGTGGGAACTACCAAACCCCTCCACGGTACATCAGGTGCCACACGTGTAACCAGCAGGGCCACATGCAGAGAGACTGTCCCAGAAACAGAACCCGCTCCACGTGGAATACTCCAACTAATTCTCCTCCCCAGCGACAGTGTGTACCCCAGGGGGCCGAAGGTGTCGTCCTTCCTCCCCAGCGACAGTGTGTACCCCAGGGAGCTAAAGGTGTCGTCCTTCCTCCTCAGCAGCAGTGTGTACCCCAGGGGGCCGAAGGTGTCGTCCTTCCCCCCCAGCGGCAGTGTGTACCCCAGGGAGCTGAAGGTGTCGTCCTTCCTCCCCAGCGGCAGTGTGTACCCCAGGGAGCTGAAGGTGTCGTCCTTCCTCCCCAGCGGCAGTGTGTACCCCAGGGAGCTGAAGGTGTCGTCCTTCCTCCCCAGCGACAGTGTGTACCCCAGGGAGCAGAAGGTGCCGTCCTTCCTCCCCAGCGGCAGTGTGTACCCCAGGGGGCCGAAGGTGTCGTCCTTCCCCCCCCAGCGGCAGTGTGTATCCCAGGGAGCAGAAGGGGCCGTCCTTCCTCCCCAGCGACAGTATGTACCCCAGGGAGCAGAAGGTGTCGTCCTTCCTCCCCAGCGACAGTGTGTACCCCAGGGAGCAGAAGGTGTCGTCCTTCCTCCCCAGCGACAGTGTGTACCCCAGGGGGCCGAAGGTGTCATCCTTCCCCCCCAGTGGCAGTGTGTACCCCAGGGAGCTGAAGATGTCGCCCTCTCCCCCCAGCGACAGCTTACCCTAACAAGGGGAGACACCAATCTCCCAGACGGCGCAGATGGGACCAGGGTCTCTGTGCCTGACCTACCGGGATGCTGGACAGCCTGTCCAGATCCCCAACTACTCTCACTGGGACAACCAGAGGAGGGGGTAAGTATAAATTCCCCTCCCCAGCTAACTCCTAATGTGGCCCCAGGGTTAACATAGGAAATGTTAACCCCCACTGACCCCCACCTTTCCCTGGCTACTGAGCCAGAATACATCCCAAGTACCCCAGCAGAAGAGCTGACAGTGGGGCAGAGTGCAGTCGGCCTCTGCCCTCCCTTTGTCCCTTGTACAGAGCAGGATGTCCTGCAGGTTATACCAGCAGAAGAGCTGGCATCAGGGCAGAGTGCCGCTGGCCTCTGCCCCACAAGTCCCCTCAGCGTGTTGCCCCATCACAACAGCAAAATATCCAGGTACCTGGTTAGACTTCCCCCCAAAGATGAGATGTGTGACGAAGTGCCCTTCGCCACTTTGTCTTGGAGAGGACTGTTTGCCAGCCTCCTGCCCTGCGACTATGGCCCTGGGACATATTGCCCTTCAAACACAGTATTCGGCCATACCAGAGTGTATGTCACTCATTCTGGCCCTTTACATACAGGGGGGGTCATTCGGTAGTTGCCCTGTGGGAGCGGTGATACCCCAGATAACTATGCCATGGAGCCCATTCATATAATGAAAGACTATGGGAAAGACTTTAGCTACATGGCAATTGAACTGTGTGAAGAGGATCTGAGCACTATTCGGTAGTTTTGTGCGCTCACATCCCAGCTATCTGGGGATATGTAAAATGTGAGTCAATGTGAATTGCAGTAATGCTGATGGGTTGTCAAACTAGAGAATTGACCAACAAATACTTTTGTCCGGACATCCCCAGGCCGATCCGTTGGGATCAGACCGTGTATGCCGGCTTATGGTCACGGGGGAGGTGTGTAACGGAACCCATCACTGTTTTACCCTGTTTATGGTTATTTAATTCTTGGTTAAAATATGATCCTAGTAATATACTGTATGTATGTTGGTTTATGCTCTGCAGAATATTGGCCCAGGCTGTTGCAGACCTTGGCAGGAGAGATAATCCTGTTACAGATCAGGACGTTTATTCATTCTCAAACATAAGAACAGAGACGGCTGATTTAATCATTGTCTGATTGTATCAAGGAGCCTCAGGGAGGGGTGACCACACCTATTGTTCTCTTTATGTGTATTGTGTGGCCAACTATGGGGGATGTGGATTGCCTGTGGGAAGAGATGTGTATAAATATTTCTGCACATAACAAAATAAAGTCAGTATTCATTTGACTCCCAAATTGTGTGTCGTCCAATATGGGAGGTCGGGGATGGTAAAACTGTAGTGCCTCTTGGGTATTTTACCGTATACCAGCAGAGATATTGGACTGCGTGTTCCAGCTCCGTTACAGGGCCTACAGCCTGTCTCTTACTATTCCGAGGGTTTCCTGGCTGCCTCAGGTCCATTACTGTCATAGTTGAAATTTGTGATGAAAGCAATCCCATAATAATGAATTTGTACCACATACTGTACACCTGTTACTGAATTTGCTGCTTCTAAATGCACTGTTTATCAGGTATTGCTGAGTAAAAAAAAACAAATTTGCATATTAAGAGTGGCCCTGGCATCAAGCCCGACACTCTGGCATCTTTAGCACCCACTGATGATGCAGCGTCCCATGATTATTGTGGAGACGGCCACCTTTCCACAATCAGATCTGCATCAAACCCTCTCTCTAATACTGTGTACTGATTATCAGCCTCATTAAATTGGGGCTACGTTGTAGAATGTAGCCCGTAACTCCAAATTTACAGGTAAATTAGCCCTGTTACGTAGCACGCAGCGGACTTGCGTGTAAAGACGCAGGACGGTCGAGAATGTTTTCAAGTGCTACGTTTTGAGCAACGTTGAACTTCGCAGCCGTAAATACTTTGATCCGTCAAGCCCGTAACCGCTACGTTTTCAATTCTGCTATTAAATTGCAACATGGTCACTCGCGAGCAAGCTTGTAACATGCAAATGGAGTCCAAAGGCCAACGTGTGCTTGAGAGCACCCGCAAGGTGGATAAAGTCCAATACGTAGCACGTGTTAATCAAATAAAAACACACTACTGTACATTTATTAAAAGGGAAAGTGATATTAGGATTTAGAATTATTAGCACAGCATTCAAAGGCCCGCAAATCGGCCCCAAAAAATACTTTATTTCATGTTTATATTCGTGTCCCAGCAATCAATGTGTTAATACATATACGGTAACTCGCATGTGATAGACTATCAGATCTGCGGCTTTATTAATATTGCGTTATGACTGGAATGTGGGTTCGTTCATAGCTCTTTTTTTTTAATTCAATAATTTTTATTGATACACAAAACGTAGAAAATTACAACCGTGTATATAAAGTGCTGATACAGATCAAGTAAACATAACTAAAAGCAAATACAAGGTGCACCTGCTAAGAAAATAGACCTTAATATTGGTTGCCCTGTTACAGTTTTCTATGTGTGCCGCACCAACAACCATTTTCCATTTTCAGTAACAAGTAAAAACAAGAAAGGTCAAGAAACAAGAGTCCCTACCATATTTGCCTTTTTTTCACGCTCACGTCACCAATTTTCCTGAAGAAATCCCTTGACTTACCCATTTGGTTATCTTCTTCTATCTCTTTACATCACTCATAGAATATTTCTTTGTCTCTTCTAGAATTTTGCAAATCTTTTCCTATCACCACTACCTTTCATTTTCTTTCTTTTCTGGACTACTTTCAAAGCCTCATCAGACAGCCATCTTCCCATCTTAGTTTTCTTTCTTTTGGGGATATTATTTGTTGCTGTTTTAACTTTTTTCCAAAGTTCTTCAGACATTCTATCTACCACGTCTAGTATCTTAAATAGATTATTTACCTACGCTGTATATTTCTAGGGTATGTTATATGCTTAGTATCCGCTCGTCATATGATTTTACCTCTTTTTCTTGAGTCTGAAAGTCTTATTTTTGCTGACTGTAAGGAGCGCCTCCATTTTTGTCTGAAAGGTATATAGTAAATAAATTATATGACCTGGTACTTTCCCTAGTGGGTAACACTAATATTGATGTATAAGGATACAATTTAATAAGGGAATAGGAATGACAAAACTTGAAAAATGCTGTAGCGTGTAATAATAAATGGTTCAAACTACCATCCTATTCTACAGTGTTGATATAAATGGATAAGAAAATCAACTTCTAATGTGTACAAATTGAAGTAAATGCGATATTGCATATATATTGTTCTTGTTATCCTCATATATCAGTAAAACTGTTAATCACTGGATGACTCCAGAATTACTATAAAGTGATTCTCGAATGGAAGAACTTAAAAAGTGAGAAGTCACACTATGTAAATTAAAAACAAAAAGAGAGGGATGATGTGCAGAAGTAGTAGATATACTGGCACTTTACTTGATTGTATATAACAAAAAAGCTAGTAGTAGCAAGAATGGGCTAGTAAAGGCAATCACATGCAGTGCACCACCTATATTGAATCAATCATTAAACCTGTAATTGCGGTTTTATTGAATAACAGGGTGCACACATATGAACATATAAAAAAAGCCACTTGGTGTCCAATACTTGCAGTTTACAGACACAACGCCAGACAGATTAGATCCACCATAGGATAGAGTCTGCACATCTCCCTCTCAAGGTACTAATGGTCCGTTTCGCTCTCAATAAGAGCCTCCTGTGGGGTGAATTTGATAACAACTTGGGCCTATTTAACAAGAGAAAAGAACAACAGAAACCACAAACAAGTTTACGTTAGTTATGGTTTACAGACTAAAGCTAATTTAAGACATATAATTTCTCCCTTCTAAAAATATCTGCGCGCCATTATGGGGAAGATGGGCTATGTCAGAATCTAGCAGTGTTGGTGTCCAATGCCCCTCTTGGACAACCCCCTCTTCCCCAGTCCCCCAAGGTCCTCCACAGGCATTGCCCCCGTCAACTTACGTTTGCTCCCGGTCTCCAGTGAGGGTGCCCTGCCGCTCGCTCTCTAGCCACCACTGTTCTATATCCCCCCCAATCCGCCCAGTGTCACCCTATGCCGGATCTATGCTGTAGTTGGAGGCTATCCATGCTTCCCAGAAAGCTAGTGTAAGTGTCTGAGATGGATAAGTTTTTCGTTAATCATAATAAAGTTTATTTTCATCTATGATCTCTCTTAGGCATAAGCTAGAGTTTTTCCACTTACTGGATATGTGGCTTTTTACTGCTAAAAATATGGACTGGAGTAACCTATCTTGGGGCCTGGACAGTAAGGGGGGTCGTTGTCCCAAGAGACAAGTTTCGATAGAGGGGGTTATTTGAGTGAGGCAGAGTTTTGAGGCTATACAGGTTATTTCGGACCAGATGTCCTGGGCCCTAGGACATGTCCACCATATGTGGATGAAGGTCCCCGTCTCTGGGCATCCCCTAAAAACATGTGTCGGGCATCTTATGAAGCCTATCTGGGGTAATGTAAGTCCTATGGAGTACTTTTAGTGAAGTTTCCATCAAGCTGTAGTAGGACCCTCTCGCTAGTCTCAGACTAATTTGCCCCATTTTCCCAGGTCCCATGTCTGGCCAAGGTCCTCTTCCCATTTTGTCAAGGGCTTAGGCTTACTATTGCTTTGCGGGATATTACATTTCTCATATATTGTGCCTAGTGTGCCTTAAGATAGCGGGGCGTCCGAGCACATGCATGTCATCCAGTTTGTTTGGGGTTGGCCTAGAGTCTTTCCCAGGGTCCATAAAAAATGACTAAACTTACAAAAAATGAAGTGCTAGGGGGAGATTAAAGTTATCCCTAAGGTACTCAAAGCTAATGAGTTGGCCCTCTTTGAACCATGCCCCTATCCTGTCCAACCCATTAGAGGTCCACCAAGCTATTGAGTCACTCGGGAGATCTTTTGCAAAGAGGGGAGAGGTGGTAATCGATAGGAGCGGAGAGAGGTCAGGAGTCAGGCGCCGTTTTGAGTTCACCCAGTCCCAGCATCCCAGGGATAGTGTAATCATGGGGTTGGAGTAAGTAGGCGGCTGACGATGAGACTTTGGAAGCCATACCACCGTGTCCCACCCCTGAGGATGTAGCTGTTGGTTTTCTATTGCTACCCAGATGGGTTGGTGTGCCGCGGAATGCGCTTGGGGCAGAAAGGAGATCTGGGCCGCCCTGTAGTAGAGTTTAAGATGGGAACATGAGAGTCCGCAGTTACCTTTGTGCCTAAAGCTAGAGGTGGAATTTGTCTAGCTCTCCCATCAGGGCCGCCGTGGACGCGAGTGGGCGGGTCAAAGTGCACAGTAAGTCGTCCGCGAAGAGACAACATTTGTATTCCTGGCCATCTAACTGAAGACCTTGGATCACTGGGGAGGCCCTAATGCTCTGAGCTAGTGGCTCCATGGCAAGGGCAAATAGCAGTGGAGAAAGAGGGCAGCCCTGTCTGGTCCCCCTCTGTATGTTTAGCAGCGAATTCTCTGGGGCGGGGAGTTTCAGGATTGCTTGTGGAGACCTATAGTATATTTTAAAGAGATTTAGGAAGTTCCCTTCTGTTGGACTGCGAATAGGTATGGCCATTCTAACGAATCAAATGTTTTTTCAATGTCTAAGGCTAGAGAGCAGAGGGGGGTCTTTGAATGGTTGGCTAGGTGTATAATGTTTAGTACTCTCCTAATGATGTCTCCTGCCTGCCTATGGGGGATGAAGCCTGCTTGGTCCTTGTGGATTAGATTGGGTAGGAAGGTGGAGATCCTGGTAGCCATCAATTTGGCCAGGATTTTAATGTCCCCATTGAGCAGGGAGATAGGCCGGTAGTTTTTAACCTCCATAGGGTCCCTCCCTGTCTTGGGAAAGAAGACCAGAGTCGCCTGATTAAGCTCTGGCGGCATCTGCTCTCCCTTCAGAATAGCGTTGAACATTGAAACCATGTGGGGAGTCAAAACATCTACAAACTTTTTATAGTAAAGGTTTGAAAAGCCATCTGGCCCCGGGGATCTGCCTAGTTTGAGAGCTTAAATGGTGTCTCTGACTTCCTCTTCTGTAACCTCTGAATAGAGTAAGTCTAAATCGGAGTTTCTCAGAACTGCGAGGTCTAGTCCCCCAAGGTAGCCTGTCAGGGAGTTCCCGTCCGCCTGTGTTTGTGAGGTGTATATCTCTTGATAGAATGTTCGGAAGGTATCCTGGATCTTAGCCTGACTATTTGTGGTTGTGCCTGCTTTAGTTTTAATTTGGGTGACCCTTGCTTGCCAGAATCTGGCATTCAGCCTGTTGGCCAGTAAGGGGCCCGGTTTGTTTGCCTGCGCAAAAAAATTGCTCTTGGTTTTCCTTAAGGCCTTCTCTGTTTGGGCTGACAGGATGTTGTCTAGTTCTAGTCTGATCGAGTCTATCTGCTGTCGGCTTAGGTCTGACTGCTGTTGCTGATTTAGTTTTTCTAGGATGGCTAGTTCCTTCGGCAGTAGATTCTCCTTTTCCCTCACCTTTCTTTTATATGCCGAGGCTAGCCTTATAAAGCTGCCCCTTATAAATGCTTTATGCGTTACCCAGAACCACCCCGCTCCCGTGGTGGGGCTAGAGTTAGTGGAAACAAAGTCCCTCAAATCTCTAGAGATTTGGTCTAGCACACTCGCGATTGACAGGAGCTTATCATTGAGCTGCCATGTGTATGGCGTTTCTAAGTTGGGGGTTCGATTCAGGCCTGATGTGACCTGACTATGGTCTGACCATGGGCAGGGGACTATGTCCGAAGAAGTGGCTTGTTCTAGTAGAGAGGCGTCTGACAAGAGTATCTATACGTGAGTAGGATTTGTGTGTGGGAGAGTAAAACGTATATTCCCTCTCTTGAGGGTAAAGTCCCCTCCATGCATCTACCAGTCCCAGTTTCGGAAGTAGGTTTTTGATTAGCTTGATTTTGTCTGGGTTAAAGTCAACCCCTATAATAACTTTGCCTAAGTCCTGGGAGTCTAACGTCTCCAGTAGATTTATGATAGCGTTGTGGGGGGCTACTGTAGGGGCATAGAGTGACACCAGGGTGAGCTTAGTGTTGAGCAGGTTGCCCGTGATAATCACAAAGTTACCTTCTTTGTCTATTTTTTTATGGGAAACTTGAAATTAAAAGTTTTTATGAATTAAAATCGCTGCGTCAGCCCTCTTAGTTTTTTGGCTGGAGGTGTAAAAGGTTGGGTAGTCTTTGTGCAAAAACGAGGGGGACTTCCCCTGCGCAAAGTGGGTCTCTTGGAGAAAGAGGACTGCAGGCTTGTCTTTCTTATACGTTATGAAAGCTTTCCTTCACTCGTTGGTGGGAGTTAAAGCCTCTAACATTATGTGTGATGAACGTGTAGTGTGGGTTAGCCATGTGAATGTGTGGAGGTCTGCAGGGACCCCGTTTGAGCTGCTACCCCAGACTGTTTGGTGGAGAGCCGGTCGCCAAGGATCTGCGCAGAGATGGGCGAGCCAAGCTGGAACACCTGTGGGCGACACCGGAGGGGGTAACGAGGAGAGAGAGCTTAGTCAGTACATTAGAAAAGATATCGTTAACACTAGGGGTTCACCCCCCCGAACATAAATTACATTGGTAACAATTTTACCGTAAAGAAATTTAACCTAACAGTTCTAAACATAAAGTTCTGTATGGGGCTCTAACAGGCATTGTTGAGATTACCTCAAATTACAATTAAATTCGTAATCTAACGAAGTTGAGCTTGTATTCTCCCCTAACAGTCAGCCGTGGTATTAGTAAATTAGCATTGGGTATTAAACTGCAGAATATTGCGTATCTTAGGCTTTATGTGAACATACAACTATACAGGCTATCTTTGGCCTAGGCCGCCCTTAGTTAAACGCTAAACATTGTGTTCTACCACTTATGTTAAATATGTATATCGACTGCAGCTCCGGGGAGGACAAATAGAAAAAAGTGCAAACAAACGTCCATCAGTCCCAGTTTAAGTGAGTCTTGACGTGCTTGGGAGGTCAATTGTGGGATCTGGGCTCGGAGTCAGCTGTTTGTCTCTGGTCGCCCCAGGTCGGTGCGACTTCCTGGCCGTTGACCAGATTCTGGACGGTCTTGCTTTGGGCGCGGGCTCTGGAGCAAAGCCTCCCGAGTCCGCCAAGTGGAGACGGTTTAGAATTTTGGCAAATAGACAGTCCCTTGATGTTGAAATGAAAGAGAGAAAGGGAAGCCCCATCTATATGGTATCTTGCATTTGATCAAGGTAGCAAGGGACGGCTTCATTGCTCTTCGTTTCTCTAGTGTTCGTGGGGATAGGTCCATGTAGATTTGGAGGGGAGCGCCATTGGGGCCTTTGATGTTGGGCAATTTTCTTGTGGCGTTCAGCATCAGGTCCCTGTTTTTTTGCCTCAGTAAGTGAACAATTATGTCTTTTGGTAATTCCTGATTTCTTGAGGCCCCCAGGGCTCTATGGGCTCGCTCGATTTCACAGGAGTTGTCAGCCACCTCTGGTAGGATGTTGGAGATCACCACTCTTAGGTATTGCAGCAGGTCGGGTACCGAGTTTGGGACCCCGCGTACCCTGATGTTGTGTCTCCTTGATCTGTTTTCCAGGTCGTCCAGTTTGTCGTCTAGAAGAGAGACTTTCACCGCCAGGTTGTTGATTTCCGCTCTGTCCTGTTCTTGGGCTTTAATGATTTTATCCGTGGTCTCCTTGAGGAGGTTGGTTCTCTGGCCCAGTTCGAATAGGTCATACCTGATCTCTTTAACCAGCTGTGTTGATTGAGCCTGCAGCATCTGCCCTATGATCTCTAGGAATTTGGCTGAGAGATTCATGTCCTAAGATGGGTTGGGGTCTTCTTCTGCCTCAGGCGGGTCTCTTTGCTCAGGAGAGGGGCTACGGGGCTGCGAGAGGAGATCCTCTGGCTTGTGGAAGAGCTCCTGAATGCTCTTGGAAGGCACATTTTTCTTTGACTTGCCCATTTTCGCCAAGTCCGGCCCTGGTTGAGGGTAGTTTGTTTGTCAGCATAAGCTTGTAAATGAGGTAACGTGTTAGATAGAAGCCGTCTCTGGTTTAAATCATTGGAAGTGCGGGGGAGAGAGCTCGTACCAGAAGTAGGTAGCAGTTGTGAGGCGCCCTCTGAGGATGTGGTGTCATGCCTGTCAAGAGCCACCCATCTCTAAGCTCCTTGTCCCATAGTGCTCATGGGGGTGATTTCAAAAGTCAAACACTCACGTGGTTCTGGTCAGCTCTCTACCTCCGGGTTAGCGGTCTGTAAGAGTATATTCTGCTGCCTCGGGCCTTCAGGCTTGCTAGAGACTAGCAAAGCGCACGCCCAGTAGAGTGTGTATCAAGGAGCAACCTTTAGTTTATCTTTAGCTGGGTGAGACGGTAGCCAGGTTACGTTTTAAGTCCCTTGATTTGCATACAAGTGTCTCTGGGAAGTGGATTGAGGTGCCTTCAGGTCCTCCAGCTGTACTGATAGGGACATTCACTTCTTTGCTCAGAGCTTCTGCAAGGTCAGTGAGCCCAGGGTCTGCTCTGTTTGTGCCTGATTCTCTGCACACTTACTGCCTTCTTGCTAGGCTGTGTAGCCTCCCTGTACTGTGCCCTCCATTTTAGGGCGCTGGCTCCGCCTCCTTCTTCAATTCCCCTTGTGGGAAAATGGCCGCTTCTTTTTGTCGGGAAAGCTCCCCCCAGAGTGTTTACTTGGGGCCTTCACGTCTCCTGGGCCTCTGGCCTGGTTCTGGGGCCTTGGGGCTGTGCTCCCCTCGTCAGGGGCCTGGTCTTCCCCTCTTGGGCGTCTCTAAGGTTTAGCTGGGAGAAGAGGAGGCCTCCGGCGACGCCTCAGCTCTATTGGGGAAAGATGGCGGCCTCCCGGTCTAGGCCCAGGACTCCGGTCCCGCCGGAGCTCCTCAGGCCTTCGGCTGGGCATTCCTCACCTCCAAGCCCGTGCCGGAGGCAGGCCTGCCCAGTATGGGGACTATTGTGGGGTACTGTGGGCTCCTGTGGCTCTCCTGGCGTCGCCGCAGGTCTCCTCTCGCCGCTCTCCTCCTACACGGCCTTCTCAGCCCCGTCCGGGCCTTCCTTCTATACAGAGGGGGAGGGTGCCGGGAGCCAGGGTCCCGGAAAGCAGGTAGGAATCGGCCTCGACCTTGCGGCTCCGCCTCCCGGCTCACCTCTTCCTCCTCTTTCTTGGCCAATGCCACACTCATCCACCCCGGGGCACAGGTGTATTTTGTGGGGCGAGATTAGCTGGTTTCAGGCCTTTTTAGGCCCTTTTTGTATGTTTTGGAGCAGGAGCTGCTCCTCTATGCATCCTTCTGCAGCCCCACTCGTTCGTAGTTTTTAATTGAACCCCGTAGGACTTTGAAATCCCTCCTCCATTTTCTTGTGACGCAATGATGATGATCTCTATTGCTATTGGCTCCATCTAAACCCGTAACTACGTGCTTGCTTAATTGTTTGCGTTCGAGCACGTGACTCGGACGGCCGAGAACTGGTTTACGAAATAGTGTCCCTCACTCATAGCTCGCAGCACTTCTAATTTAATAGCGACATAAAATGGCCACATTTCAAGCATGCAGCCCTTACGTGCTACTCGTTGGACTTAAGAAGCTGGAATTTAATATGCCTCTAAGTCCTTGTGAAAAGTCTTAATAAGGTTTCCTTATCTCTGGACCTCACCTTGTGCTTCTCCACACTCAAACTGGTATCAAGGCAAGCTTTTGGCGCAAGGTTTTACACCCCTCACAATGAAAATGGACACCTCACAATCCTCCTGTGAGACTCTCTGCATACTCTGTCTGTCTGCCATTGTGGTTATCCCCCTGGTCATCAATCTCGAAGGGTGTGGCAATTCATGCTTACAGCCAACACTAACTTAACTGGCCTCCGTTAATTACAATGTCTTATGGTGATAGAAGTAGTTCTGTCTTTAACTGCAGCCTTGATGGCCCCAAATAACCATATATTAGCCAACACCGATTAATACTCACAAGCACTCTCTTACTGCCCTGAGGTACTTATTGTATTTGTTACTGAATGTGGCGGCCAAACAGTATTTTCGCGCCTATAAATACACTGGTTATCAGGCATTGCTGAGTAGACCCAGTTTGGATTTTAAGCGTGGCCCCACCATCACCCCCACGGTACTTATATTTGTGCTAAAAGGGTCCTTATACTTTGGACATGTTTTCTTAGCTATGTATAATACCTCTGCCCTTCCCTAAAGAGGAGATTTGTATTAAACACGGAGCGTTACGTAGCATTATAGTCCTACGCTCGGGTGTAGACAGCGTTGGGTCTCCTTGATAAATTGGACTCTATTTTAGATGAAGGTCAATTGAATACCAATAATTAGAGAGAACAAGAATTGATTTGATTTTGTATTCACGTGTAAAGCCCTCCTAACATGACGTAAGTAAAGCCCGCGTGGATATCTCCCAGTGGGCGTTTGTCATGGGCGGTAGTCCATGCCCAAACCTCTATGTTTCGCACATGAGTACCTCCACACCGCCCATGACTACCTCCACACCGCCCAGACCTCTATGTTTCGCACATGAGTACCTCCACACCGCCCATGAGTACCTCCACACCGCCCGGACCTCTATGTTTCGAATATGACTAGGTGACCTAGGCTAGAAGCTATTGGTTGGTGTAAATGTATTTATTGGCTTCTCTGACCTCCTTGCCATCTCCTGTATATATTCTTCTTCACTGAATCCACGCTACCTCCACTCCTCCTCCCTTTTCCTCTGACCTTCTTTAGCCCCTTCCCCATTACCATGAGCATGATAACCCTGTTCCTGCACCCACTCCAATCACTTCCCAAACCATCTCTTTTGCAGTGCTCCTCCTCCCAGCCTGTGCCCTGCCCGATCCCCCCAGATCTTTCCTGTTAACTCTCTGCCTGTTCAGGATGATAACTCTTTTTATAAAGACGTAGACTGAAGCTTCCAGGCTTGTTATATTACTGCATTACCCATAAGAGTATAAGATATAAGAGTATAAGACTTAAGATGCTATGCTTGTAACACAATATAATTATTGCACCCTGGTGTATTCACTCCGTTGAAGCTTCTTCATTCATATCCATATTATTATGCTTCTTTGTTATTATCAATCCCTTTTGCTACTTCTCCATCCATTGTCTTACTATTGTTGACTTGATCTTATGATCAGAATGGGTAGACTGTGATAGCACTCCGTATAAGGGCCGGCATATTACTTGCGCCATCCCAAGATGGCCGCTGTTTTGCTTTTTTATTCTTTTTTTTTATAATTTTTATTGTGAGAAAAGAGAATTATACCATCGCAGGGTAAACTTTGAAGGAAAAAAAAAAACAAATAAAACAAAACAGCCAACACAGAAACAAGAAAAAACATATTACGGTTATATGGTATGAATTGTCATAAACATTTTTTCTTCAAACCTTTCTCAATTATTTTTTTTTATATTCTAGTTAAGTTGTCTATTTTCACTTAAAGTGTATCCGAGATAGTTTTAATAATAACCAAAGAATAAAATAAATAAATAAATAAATAAATAAATAAATAAATAAAACAGAGAAAAGTACAGAGAGAGAGAGGGAAAGAAAAGGAGGGAAAAAAAAAAGAAGGGGGGGGGGGGGAATAGCCCATTTAACGAAATAGGATCTTACCAACCTCACCTGTCGGCTCTCAGGATCCAAATGTCCCAACATGAGGCCCACCTTCTGTATCTCACATCAATTTCTGCAGATAAGACATAAGACACTCATTGAGTGGATGAAATTGATTTTACGTAAGACCTCTTCATATGTTGGAATAGTTAATTTCCAATGCTTAGCAATTATGTTTCTGGCTGCTAAAAATATCTGGTTAGATAGAAACTGGGCTGTTTTTGGTAATCCTGGAATTGGTAACCCTAATAGCGCCTCCTCTGGTTTTTGAGGAATATTTGTGTCCCATAATGTCTCCAGTGTATTGTATGTTGCAGACCATATGTGCTTTATTTTGGAACAGTCCCACAACATATGTTTTAGAGTGCCTGTTGTGTTACATCCTCTGAAACAGTTTCCATCTGCTGAATGATTCACGAGTTTAAGTCTAGCTGGTGTCAGATACCATCTCAAAACGGTTTTATATGCATTTTCCCTCAGTGTAATATTTAAGGAGGAGTTTGCTGCATTTTTTAAAATTTGTCCCCATTGTTTATCGTCTAGGACCACGTTAAGTTCATCTTCCCATGCTGATCTGTAAGGCAATTTGTTGGGAGTGATCTCATCATTTAGGTAGTTGTAAAGCGTTGTGATGTTTTTTTTACCCTTAGGGTTATGCAAGCAACATTGTTCAAAGGGAGTTTTACTAGCTAACTTATTGTCTTTTGTAATTTGACCTATCCTGGTGTTAACCAAACACCAAGTTAAGCCATTCTTTGTGTGGAAGTTGATAATGTGTCCTGAATTCCGACAGGGACCAATGTTGGCAATCCAGCAGTACATCTGCTACAATTGTAATTCGGTTCTCAACCCACCAAGCTAATATGGAGTTTTTATTAATTGATGGGTCTTTATGGGGTAACCATAATGGTGATAACCACGAGCCATCTTCTAACAGTCTGATTCTTTTATTAATCTGCTTCCACAGTGTGATAGAGTGACTTACACACACTGGTAATGGTTGCAGGTTAATCACATAGTGTACACTAAGCCCTAGTGTCTGACTCAGTATAATATTTTGTTCTTGAAGTACTTGTTGCTCTAATTCGACCCAAACTGGTGGGGAGTCCTTAATATACCATTTAGTCAACTGGGCTAGTCTTGCTGCTTTATAGTATCTCAACAAATCAGGTGTAGCTAATCCTCCTCTCTTTTTTGATGCCGTCATAGTTACTTTGTTTATCCTAGGCTTCTTATTGCCCCAGATGAAACTTGAAATTGCCTTTTGCATGGCAGCTATGTTTTTTAATTTAATTGTCGTCGGTATAGTCCGAAAAAGATATAATAATTTAGGGAGTGTGTTCATTTTAACGGCATGAATTTTACCAAACCACAGTATTTTAAGTGAGGACCAAATATGAAGTTCTTTGTAGATTTCTTTTAACATGTTGGGATAATTAACCTCATAAATTAATTTAGAAGTTCTAGGGATTTGAATTCCCAAATATTTGACACAGTTTAGGGACCATTTAAAAGCAAAGTTTTGTGACAACAGACTTTCAAGCTGTTTGGGCAAAGAAACGTTAAGTACCTCACTTTTATTTGTATTTACTTTGAAACCTGATATTTGACCAAATTTATTCAGTATTTGAAACAAACTAGGTAAGCTAATTAACGGATCTGTAATGGTAAGTAAGATGTCGTCCGCAAAGAGGCTAAGCTTGTATTCTTTACCCCCCAGCTTGATTCCGTTAATACCTGGAGATTCCCTGAGTGCTATAGCCAAAGGTTCAAGACACAATGCGAATAATAAGGGGGATAGTGGACATCCCTGTCTTGTACCTCTAGCTATATCAAATGATTGCGATCTGAATCCCTGGTAGGAGATATATGCTCTCGGAGTTGAGTACAATCTCATAATGCTCCTCAGGAAGCTTTCGCTTAAGCCAAATCGAAATAGTACCTCTTTCATATACAGGGAGTGCAGAATTATTAGGCAAATGAGTATTTTGACCACATCATCCTCTTTATGCATGTTGTCTTACTCCAAGCTGTATAGGCTCGAAAGCCTACTACCAATTAAGCATATTAGGTGATGTGCATCTCTGTAATGAGAAGGGGTGTGGTCTAATGACATCAACACCCTATATCAGGTGTGCATAATTATTAGGCAACTTCCTTTCCTTTGGCAAAATGGGTCAAAAGAAGGACTTGACAGGCTCAGAAAAGTCAAAAATAGTGAGATATCTTGCAGAGGGATGCAGCACTCTTAAAATTGCAAAGCTTCTGAAGCGTGATCATCGAACAATCAAGCGTTTCATTCAAAATAGTCAACAGGGTCGCAAGAAGCGTGTGGAAAAACCAAGGCGCAAAATAACTGCCCATGAACTGAGAAAAGTCAAGCGTGCAGCTGCCACGATGCCACTTGCCACCAGTTTGGCCATATTTCAGAGCTGCAACATCACTGGAGTGCCCAAAAGCACAAGGTGTGCAATACTCAGAGACATGGCCAAGGTAAGAAAGGCTGAAAGACGACCACCACTGAACAAGACACACAAGCTGAAACGTCAAGACTGGGCCAAGAAATATCTCAAGACTGATTTTTCTAAGGTTTTATGGACTGATGAAATGAGAGTGAGTCTTGATGGGCCAGATGGATGGGCCCGTGGCTGGATTGGTAAAGGGCAGAGAGCTCCAGTCCGACTCAGACGCCAGCAAGGTGGAGGTGGAGTACTAGTTTGGGTTGGTATCATCAAAGATGAGCTTGTGGGGCCTTTTCTGGTTGAGGATTGAGTCAAGCTCAACTCCCAGTCCTACTGCCAGTTCCTGGAAGACACCTTCTTCAAGCAGTGGTACAGGAAGAAGTCTGCATCCTTCAAGAAAAACATGATTTTCATGCAGGACAATGCTCCATCACACGCGTCCAAGTACTCCACAGCGTGGCTGGCAAGAAAGGGTATAAAAGAAGAAAATCTAATGACATGGCCTCCTTGTTCACCTGATCTGAACCCCATTGAGAACCAGTGGTCCATCATCAAATGTGAGATTTACAAGGAGGGAAAACAGTACACCTCTCTGAACAGTGTCTGGGAGGCTGTGGTTGCTGCTGCACGCAATGTTGATGGTGAACAGATCAAAACACTGACAGAATCCATGGATGGCAGGCTTTTGAGTGTCCTTGCAAGGAAAGGTGGCTATATTGGTCACTGATTTGTTTTTGTTTTGTTTAAATAGTGCTGGATTTAACGACCACGAGGGGGATCGGCCCTTTGGCAATAAGTTGCATAATGATATACTAACTAGGTCATGGTCGGACCACGAAATAGGGTGGATTGACGCATCCAGTAGGTTAGAGGCCAGTTGTTGCTTTAATAGTATATAATCAATGCGTGAATGGGATTTATGTCTGGCCGAGTAAAAGGTGTAGTCCCTTATCTTTGGATGCATTTCCCTCCATGCGTCGAATAGGCAGTTATTTTTCAGCAGCGTTTTAAGTGTTTTTGTGGCTGTGGGAACTAGGGATGGGGCAGAGGGCCCACTGTTATCCTTAACTGGGTCTAAGACTGCATTCATGTCTCCCCCTATAATACAGATGGATTGTTGCCAATGGGAGATTAAGTTTGAGATTCTGCGAAAGAAAATAGATTGGTCCGCGTTTGGTGCGTATACATTAAGCAGTGACACTGGTCTATCGTTGATGGTGCCCTGTATAGCTATATATCTACCATATTTATCTTTTTGAGTGGAAGTGTGTTGGAAATTTAGCCTATGATGAATCAAGATTGAGACACCCCTCTTTTTTTCTGATGCAGTAACATGGTATGCTTGCGAGTATTTTTCCCCCCAATATTTGGGTATTGAATTTTTTTTTAAATGAGTTTCTTGTAATAGAACTATGTCTGCTCCTAGTCTAAGATAGTCTTTAATGGCTATTCCCCTCTTAACTGGCTCATTCAAACCTTGAGTGTTGTGCGAAATTATTTTAATATCCTTGACTTACCCCACAGCCGGACAGGACTGTTAAGAGACCAGGTGCGAAGAAGATTGCTGATATGAGATACAGTAGTTGTATTGTTGGAGCCCGAGAGCCGAGCGCTAGAGGGAGGGAACGAAGAACAAAGATAAGAAAGATGAGAAACCGCAGAGAATAAACAATAAATAAAGAAAAATAAATAAATAAATAAAATAAAAAATATATATTAAATAAAATAAACAAAAAAAAAAATTGGGTTCAGAAACACTTAGAGCAAACTATGTTGTATATAGTTAACTATTCTATTGATGTCTCGGATCAGTTAAGCGATACCTGTGGATACCGCACATACAACTTGGTGTCACCAGTACACCTTGATTTAAAATGCTAACTACTTTTATTCGTGTTGTTTTATATTGGAAATAACAGTAATTTAACTTACTTAGAGGAGAGCAAGCGCTGTCCTCTCAAATTTAAACGGTGAGCCACCTAGTATCCTAACCAATGGATACTGAGATGGTTCGCCTGCTTAGCAAAAATACAACATAACCCCGTAGGGGCACATTTATTACATTCTTTAACGAAACAAGTAACTTTGTAAACCTATTTGTCTACATAAACAAATAAAGTGAACTGAGATAATGATACATTATCACTGCAGAAAGATATTCTCTGATTGAAGTCCCAGTTGACACGGATAAAGTCCAGAACGAGTGTCATATGAAATGATGAGTGTAACGGAACCCATCACTGTTTTACCCTGTTTTATGGTTATTTAATTCTTGGTTAAATTATGATCACATTACTATACTGTATGTATGTTGGTTTATGTTCTACAGAATATATTGGCTCAGAATATTACAGCTACTAGGCTAATAGATAATCCTATTACAGAGACTCATAAGATAAGGAAGTCTATTGTATAAAGTGTTTTCATTGTAGGACATAAAAACAAAGGGAAGGGTGATCTAATCTATGTCTGATCAAAGTTGCCAGGTAGCCTCAGGGAGGTGTGACCACACCTATTGTCTCTTTATGTGTATTGTGTGGCCAACTATGGGGGATGTGTATTGCCTGTGGGAAGAGATGTGTATAAATATTTCTGCACAACAAAATAAAGTCAGTATTCATTTGACTCCCAAAATGTGTGTCGTCCAATATGGGAGGTTGGGAATGGTGAAACTGTAGTGCCTCTTGGGTATTTTACCGTATACCAGCGGAGATATTGGATTCGTGTTCCAACTCCGTTACATTTTGTGGCAAGTGGCGGAATTGTTCCCACGGTCAGAAGGACAGCTACAGGAGACACCATTCCGTGGAGTACAAATTGAGGGCAACGCTAGTATCCGTACAGCGCCCCTGGCTACAGCAGGATGGAACCGGCTAGTTTTCGGACAGCATTCCATGATAAGGAGGAGGATGCGGCCGAGGACTACAGGGATGCAGACAGAAAGGAACTCATGGTTACAGTACCTCTTAATGCCACACAGACTGAGTTTGGAAGAGAACTCCAAAGCAGACTGGCCTTTTTCCCAGGTACGCTTCCCATGAAAACCTTGGAATGGTTAATGACAGATGTCCACAAATACATAATGGAAAAGCAGCGGGCACGGGAGTGGTCCATCTTGGGAGCTGCTAACCCACCTCCCACCATTAACCCCCTCCCAGCGGCAGTGTGAACCCCAGGGGGCAGAAGGTGTCGTCCTTCCCCCCCAGCGGCAGTGTGAACCCCAGGGGGCAGAAGGTGTCGTCCTTCCCCCCCAGCGGCAGTGTGAACCCCAGGGGGCAGAAGGTGTCGTGCTTACCCCCCAGCGGCAGTGTGAACCCCAGGGGGCAGAAGGTGTCGTCCTTCCCCCCCAGCGGCAGTGTGAAACCCAGGGGGCAGAAGGTGTCGTCCTTCCCCCCAGCGGCAGTGTGTATACCAGGGAGCAGAAGGTGTCATCCTTCCTCCCCAGGGGCAGTGTGTACCCCAGGGAGCAGAAGGTGTCGTCCTTCCTCCCCAGCGGCAGTGTGAACCCCAGGGGGCAGAAGGTGTTGTCCTTCCCCCCCAGCGGCAGTGTGAACCCCAGGGGGCAGAAGGTGTCGTGCTTACTCCCCAGCGGCAGTGTGAACCCCAGGGGGCAGAAGGTGTCGTCCTTCCCCCCCAGCTGCAGTGTGAACCCCAGGGGGCAGAAGGTGTCGTCCTTCCCCCCCAGCGGCAGTGTGTATACCAGGGAGCAGAAGGTGTCATCCTTCCTCCCCAGGGGCAGTGTGTACCCCAGGGAGCAGAAGGTGTCGTCCTTCCTCCCCAGCGGCAGTGGGTACCCCTGGGGGCCGAAGGTGTCGTCCTTCCCCCCCAGCGGCAGTGTGCACCCCAGGGAGCAGAAGGTGTCGTCCTCTCCCCCCCAGCAACAGCTTACCCTAACAAGGGGAGACACCAATCTCCCAGACGGCGCAGATGGGACCGTGGTCTCTGTGCCTGACCTACCGGGATGCTGGACAGCCTGTCCAGATCCCCAACTACTCTCACTGGGACAACCGGAGGAGGGGGTAAGTACAAATTCCCCTCCCCAGCTAACTCCTAATGTGGCCCCAGGGTTAACAGAGGAAATGTTAACCCCCACTGACCCCCACCTTTCCCTGGCTACTGAGCCGGAATATGTCCCAAGTACCCCAGCAGAAGAGCTGACAGCGGGGCAGAGTGCAGTCGGCCTCTGCCCTCCCTTTGTGTCTTGTACAGAGCAGGATGTCCTGCAGGTTATACCAGCAGAAGAGCTGGCATCAGGGCAGAGTGCCGCTGGCCTCCGCCCCTCAAGCCCCCTCAGCGTGTTGCCCCATCACCACAGCGAAATATCCAGGTGCCTGGTTAGACTTCCCCCCAAAGGGGAGATGTGTGACGAAGTGCCCATCGCAACTTTGTCCTGGAGAGGACTGTTTGCCAGCCTCCTGCCCTGCGACTATGGCCCTGGGACATATTGCCCTTTAAACACAGTATTCGGCCATACCAGAGTGTATGTCACTCATTCTGGCCTTTCACATACAGGGGGGTCATTCGGTACTAGCCCTGTGTGAACCATGATACCACAGATAGCTATGCCACGGAGCCCATTCATATAATGAAAGACTATGGGAAAGACTTTAGCTACATGGCAATGGACTGTGTGAATAGGATCTGAGCGCTATTCGGTAGTTTTGTGCGCTCAGATCCCAGCTATCTGGGGATATGTGAAATGTGAGTAAATGTGAATTGCAGTAATGCTGATGGGTTGTCATACTAGAGAATTGACCAACAAATACTTTTGTCCGGACATCCCCAGGCCGATCCGTTGGGATCAGACCGTGTATGCCGGCTTTTGGTCACGGGGGAGGTGTGTAAAAGAACCCATCACTGTTTTACCCTGTTTTATGATTATTATGGTTAAAATATGATCCTACTATATGTATGTTGGTTTATGCTCTGCAGAATATTAGCCAGACTATTGCAGACCTAGGCTAATAGATAATCCTATTACAGAGACTCCAGAGATAATGGAGTCGATTGTATAAAGTGTTTTCATTCTCAGATAAGAACAAAGAAGGCTGATTTAATCAATGTCTGATTATATCAAAGTTGCCAGGGAGCCTCAGGGAGGTGTGACCCACCTATTGTCCCTATATGTGTATTGTGTGGCCAACTATGGGTGATGTGGATTGCCATGCATACTTTTACTAACTTTTGAACCCCTGGTCTGATTCATGCAATTTTTTAATATGTTGTTCCCCTGGGTGAGAGCTATTGAACGGTGCTGGACTTAAAGGTGTACCATGTACTAATATACACACACTGATACCCTGCCTGCACCTCCTGTATATATATCTATATATCACTAATACACACACTGATACCCTGCCTGCACCTCCTGTATATATATCTATATATCACTAATACACACACTGATACCCTGCCTGCACCTCCTGTATATATATCTATATATCACTAATACACACACTGATACCCTGCCTGCACCTCCTGTATATATATCTATATATCACTAATACACACACTGATACCCTGCCTGCACCCCCTGTATATATATCTATATATCACTAATACACACACTGATACCCTGCCTGCACCTCCTGTATATATATCTATATATCACTAATACACACACTGATACCCTGCCTGCACCTCCTGTATATATATCTATATATCACTAATACACACACTGATACCCTGCCTGCACCTCCTGTATATATATCTATATATCACTAATACACACACTGATACCCTGCCTGCACCTCCTGTATATATATCTATATATCACTAATACACACACTGATACCCTGCCTGCATCCTCTGTATATATATCTATATATCACTAATACACACACTGATACCCTGCCTGCACCTCCTGTATATATATCTATATATCACTAATACACACACTGATACCCTGCCTGCACCCCCTGTATATATATCTATATATCACTAATACACACACTGATACCCTGCCTGCACCCCCTGTATATATATCTATATATCACTAATACACACACTGATACCCTGCCTGCACCCCCTGTATATATATCTATATATCACTCCATCCCTGTTTTACCCTGTTTTATGATTATTTAATTCTTGGTTAAAATATGATCCTACAATATGTTTGCTGTTTGATGCTCTGCAGAATATTAGCCAGACTTTTGCAGACCTAGGCTAATAGATAATCCTATTACAGAGATTCAAGAGATAAGAAAGTTGTAAAGGATCCTTGCATTTGCCAAAGTGTTTTAATTCTCTGATAAGAACAAAGAGGTGTAATTGAATCAATGTCTGATTGTATCAAAGTTGCCAGGGAGGTGTGACCCACCTATTGTTCTCTTTATGGGTATTGTGCAGCCAAATATGGGGGATGTGGATTGCCTGTGGGAAGAGATGTATAAATATTTCTGCACTAACAAAATAAAGTCAGTATTCATTTGACTCCCAAATTGTGTGTCGTCCAATATGGGAGGTCGGGAATGGTGAAACTGTAGTGCCTCGTGGGTATTTTATCGTATACCAGCGGAGATTTTGGACTGCGTGTTCCTGCTCCGTTACATTTGGTGGCAGTGGTGGGATTGTTCCCACGGTCAGAAGGACAGCTACAGGAGACACCATTCCGTGGAGTACAAATTGAGGGCAACGCTAGTATCCGTACAGCGCCCCCGGCTACAGCAGGATGGAACCGGCTAGTTTTTGGACAGCGTTCCATGATGAGGATGAGAAGGAGGCCGCAGACTACAGGGAGACAGACAGAATGGAACTCTGGTATGATGCCCTGCAAGATGCCCAATGGCGGCGAGGTGAGAGTCTCCCCAGTGATGAGCAGCGGCTACAGAAGCGTGTGGCGATGCGGATGTATCTATTGGGAGAGCAGCCCCTGGATGAGTGGGTGACAAGACTAGAGACCCTGGTATGGCGAGAGATCTGGCTAGACAACGCATACCAGGCCCTCTGGTGGTATACCGTTCGACTTACCCCCTGGACGGCTGAACACGACTTACCGGAGGGGGATGATTATGATGGCCCGGGTTTATTATGGGATGCCTTGGAGGACGATATTGATCTTGGCAGCACGGAGGGGTCTAGGTTTTGGGACATCTACGACTACCGGATGGGCATGTATGTCTGGGATGACGAAGGCGAGGTGAGCAAAGACATGACCCACCTGGTAACGAGAGAGTGGGAGCTGGAGCAGGAATACCAACACCTGCTCAGCCTTGTGCAGCCCCAACCTACTCGACAAGCAGAACCAGACTTCATTGACTGGTCCTGGGATGACCTCCAGATGGCAGGTAGAGATGGGACCGAGGTCTCTCTACCGGCCCTCCAGGGGGCAGAAGGTGTCGTCCTTTCCCCCCAGCGGCAGTGTGTACCCCAGGGGGCAGAAGGTGTCGTCCTTCCCCTCAGCGGCAGTGTGAACCCCAGGGGGCAGAAGGTGCCGTCCTTTCCCCCCAGCGGCAGTGTGAACCCCAGGGGGCAGAAGGTGTCGTCCTTCCCCCTCAGCGGCAGTGTGAACCCCAGGGGGCAGAAGGTGTCGTCCTTTCCCCCCAGCGGCAGTGTGAACCCCAGGGGGCAGAAGGTGTCGTCCTTTCCCCCAGCGGCAGTGTGAACCCCAGGGGGCAGAAGGTGTCGTCCTTCCCCCCCAGCGGCAGTGTGAACCCCAGGGGGCAGAAGGTGTCGTCCTTTCCCCCCAGCGGCAGTGTGTACCCCAGGGAGCAGAAGGTGTCGACCTTCCTCCACAGCGGCAGTGTGAACCCCAGGGGGCAGAAGGTGTCGTCCTTCCCCCTCAGCGGCAGTGTGAACCCCAGGGGGCAGAAGGTGTCTTCCTTCCCCCCCAGCGGCAGTGTGTACCCCAGGGAGCAGAAGGTGTCGACCTTCCTCCACAGCGTCAGTGGGTACTCCAGGGGGCCAAAGGTGTCGTCCTTCCCCCCCAGTGGCAGTGTGAAACACAGGGGGCAGAAGGTGTCATCCTTCCCCCCCCAGCGACAGTTTACCCTAACCAGGGGAGACACCAATCTCCCAGACGGCGCAGATGGGACCGTGGTCTCTGCGCCCACAGCTTGTCCAGATCCCCAACTACCGTCACTGGGACAACCGGGAGGAGGGGGTAAGTACAAACTCCCCTCCCCAGCTAACTTCTAATGTGGCCCCAGGGTTAACAGAGGAAATGTTAACCCCCACTGACCCCCACGTTTCCCTGGCTATTGAGCCGCAATATGTCCCAAGTACCCCAGCAGAAGAGCTGACAGCGGGGCAGAGTGCAGTCGGCCTCTGCCCTCCCTTTGTCCCTGGTACAGAGCAGGAGGTCCTGCAGGTTATACCAGCAGAAGAGCTGGCATCAGGGCAGAGTGCCGCGGGCCTCTGCCCCTCAAGTCCCCTCAGCGTGTTGCCCCATCACCCCAGCAAAATATCCAGGTGCCTGGTTAGACTTCTCCCCAAAGGAGAGATGTGTGATGAAGTGCCCTTCGCCACTTTGGCTTGGAGAGGACTGTTTGCCAGCCTCCTGCCCTGCGACTATGGCCCTGGTACATATTGCCCTTTGGAACCAGTGTTCGGCCATACCAGAGTGTAAGTCACTCATTCTGGCCCTTTACATACAGGGGGGGTCATTCGGTACTTGCCCTGTGGGAGCGGTGATACCCCAGATAACTATGCCATGGAGCCCATTCATATGATGAAAGACAATGGGAAAGACTTTAGTTACATGGCAATTGAACTGTGTGAAGAGGATCTGAGCGCTATTCGGTGGTTTTGTGCGCTCAGATCCCAGCTATCTGGGGATATGGGAAATGTGAGTAAATGTGAATTGCAGTAATGCTGATGGGTTGTCAAACTAGAGAATTGACCAACAAATACTTTTGTCCGGACATCCCAGGCCGATCCGTTGGGATCAGACCGTGTATGCCGGCTTATGGTCACGGGGGAGGTGTGTAGCGGAACCCATCCCTGTTTTACCCTGTTTTATGATTATTTAATTCTTGGTTAAAATATGATCCTACAATATGTTTGCTGTTTGATGCTCTGCAGAATATTAGCCAGACTTTTGCAGACCTAGGCTAATAGATAATCCTATTACAGAGATTCAAGAGATAAGAAAGTTGTAAAGGATCCTTGCATTTGCCAAAGTGTTTTAATTCTCTGATAAGAACAAAGAGGTGTAATTGAATCAATGTCTGATTGTATCAAAGTTGCCAGGGAGGTGTGACCCACCTATTGTTCTCTTTATGGGTATTGTGCAGCCAAATATGGGGGATGTGGATTGCCTGTGGGAAGAGATGTATAAATATTTCTGCACTAACAAAATAAAGTCAGTATTCATTTAACTCCCAAATTGTGTGTCGTCCAATATGGGAGGTCGGGAATGGTGAAACTGTAGTGCCTCGTGGGTATTTTATCGTATACCAGCGGAGATTTTGGACTGCGTGTTCCTGCTCCGTTACAATCACTAATACACACACTGATACCCTGCCTGCACCTCCTGTATATATATCTATATATCACTAATACACACACTGATACCCTGCCTGCACCCCCTGTATATATATCTATATATCACTAATACACACACTGATACCCTGCCTGCACCTCCTGTATATATATCTATATATCACTAATACACACACTGATACCCTGCCTGCACCCCCTGTATATATATCTATATATCACTAATACACACACTGATACCCCGCCTGCACCCTCTGTATATATATCTATATATCACTAATACACACACTGATACCCTGCCTGCACCTCCTGTATATATATCTATATATCACTAATACACACACTGATACCCTGCCTGCACCCCCTGTATATATATCTATATATCACTAATACACACACTGATACCCAGCCTGCACCTCCTGTATATATATCTATATATCACTAATACACACACTGATACCCTGCCTGCACCCCCTGTATATATAT
This sequence comes from Discoglossus pictus, assembly GCA_027410445.1. Lineage (NCBI taxonomy): Eukaryota > Metazoa > Chordata > Amphibia > Anura > Alytidae > Discoglossus > Discoglossus pictus. The sequence goes on from JAPZIH010001240.1 coordinate 47,009, forward strand.
CTATATATCACTAATACACACACTGATACCCTGCCTGCACCCTCTGTATATATATCTATATATCACTAATACACACACTGATACCCAGCCTGCACCTCCTGTATATATATCTATATATCACTAATACACACACTGATACCCTGCCTGCACCTCCTGTATATATATCTATATATCACTAATACACACACTGATACCCTGCCTGCACCTCCTGTATATATATCTATATATCACTAATACACACACTGATACCCTGCCTGCACCTCCTGTATATATATCTATATATCACTAATACACACACTGATACCCTGCCTGCACCCTCTGTATATATATCTATATATCACTAATACACACACTGATACCCTGCCTGCACCCCCTGTATATATATCTATATATCACTAATACACACACTGATACCCTGCCTGCACCCCCTGTATATATATCTATATATCACTAATACACACACTGATACCCTGCCTGCACCCCCTGTATATATATCTATATATCACTAATACACACACTGATACCCTGCCTGCACCCCCTGTATATATATCTATATATCACTAATACACACACTGATACCCTGCCTGCACCTCCTGTATATATATCTATATATCACTAATACACACACTGATACCCTGCCTGCACCCCCTGTATATATATCTATATATCACTAATACACACACTGATACCCTGCCTGCACCCCCTGTATATATATCTATATATCACTAATACACACACTGATACCCTGCCTGCACCCCCTGTATATATATCTATATATCACTAATACACACACTGATACCCTGCCTGCACCCCCTGTATATATATCTATATATCACTAATACACACACTGATACCCTGCCTGCACCCCCTGTATATATATCTATATATCACTAATACACACACTGATACCCTGCCTGCACCCCCTGTATATATATCTATATATCACTAATACACACACTGATACCCTGCCTGCACCTCCTGTATATATATCTATATATCACTAATACACACACTGATACCCTGCCTGCACCCCTGTATATATATCTATATATCACTAATACACACACTGATACCCTGCCTGCACCCCCTGTATATATATCTATATATCACTAATACACACACTGATACCCTGCCTGCACCCCCTGTATATATATCTATATATCACTAATACACACACTGATACCCTGCCTGCACCCCCTGTATATATATCTATATATCACTAATACACACACTGATACCCTGCCTGCACCCCCTGTATATATATCTATATATCACTAATACACACACTGATACCCTGCCTGCACCTCCTGTATATATATCTATATATCACTAATACACACACTGATACCCTGCCTGCACCCCCCTGTATATATATCTATATATCACTAATACACACACTGATACCCTGCCTGCACCTCCTGTATATATATCTATATATCACTAATACACACACTGATACCCTGCCTGCACCCCCTGTATATATATCTATATATCACTAATACACACACTGATACCCTGCCTGCACCTCCTGTATATATATCTATATATCACTAATACACACACTGATACCCTGCCTGCACCCTCTGTATATATATCTATATATCACTAATACACACACTGATACCCTGCCTGCACCTCCTGTATATATATCTATATATCACTAATACACACACTGATACCCTGCCTGCACCTCCTGTATATATATCTATATATCACTAATACACACACTGATACCCTGCCTGCACCTCCTGTATATATATCTATATATCACTAATACACACACTGATACCCTGCCTGCACCCTCCTGTATATATATCTATATATCACTAATACACACACTGATACCCTGCCTGCACCCCCTGTATATATATCTATATATCACTAATACACACACTGATACCCTGCCTGCACCTCCTGTATATATATCTATATATCACTAATACACACACTGATACCCTGCCTGCACCCCCTGTATATATATCTATATATCACTAATACACACACTGATACCCAGCCTGCACCCCCTGTATATATATCTATATATCACTAATACACACACTGATACCCTGCCTGCACCCCCCTGTATATATATCTATATATCACTAATACACACACTGATACCCTGCCTGCACCCCCTGTATATATATCTATATATCACTAATACACACACTGATACCCTGCCTGCACCTCCTGTATATATATCTATATATCACTAATACACACACTGATACCCTGCCTGCACCCTCCTGTATATATATCTATATATCACTAATACACACACTGATACCCTGCCTGCACCTCCTGTATATATATCTATATATCACTAATACACACACTGATACCCTGCCTGCACCCCCTGTATATATATCTATATATCACTAATACACACACTGATACCCTGCCTGCACCTCCTGTATATATATCTATATATCACTAATACACACACTGATACCCTGCCTGCACCCCTGTATATATATCTATATATCACTAATACACACACTGATACCCTGCCTGCACCTCCTGTATATATATCTATATATCACTAATACACACACTGATACCCTGCCTGCACCTCCTGTATATATATCTATATATCACTAATACACACACTGATACCCTGCCTGCACCCTCTGTATATATATCTATATATCACTAATACACACACTGATACCCTGCCTGCACCCCCTGTATATATATCTATATATCACTAATACACACACTGATACCCTGCCTGCACCCCCCTGTATATATATCTATATATCACTAATACACACACTGATACCCTGCCTGCACCTCCTGTATATATATCTATATATCACTAATACACACACTGA
>JAPZIH010001241.1:7500-47500 GCA_027410445.1 Discoglossus pictus
TTATTGTCCCGCAGCATATAATGTCCAGTGAGACTGCGGCCGGCCCGAGGAGATAGTGTCATGAATGTCCCAACTATGCATTAGAAATAGGCTGCGTGCGCGAGTGCAAACCGTTGGGTTATTTGTGTAAAGCGCTACTGTAGATGCGTAATGGCGTGATCTGCAAGTTAGGAGTGTAAAATAGCGTTGTTTGTGTATGTGCTACGCGGTACACGAGTATTTGGCATCCTTTGTAATAGTGTATTTTGTAGCTCGTATGTTCCTGAGTGAAAGTGGTCCGCGGCTGGTGGTGATTTGCGCGGTCCAGGGTCGTGTAGCCTCGTTTTCATTTTGTTTGGCCGCCATTTTTTTTGTCGCTTAGCCGATGTACGAGTACCGTAACTCTGCAAAATCAACTTAAATTCCACCTCACTCCCGGACGTCCGGGCTGTTCCCCTGTGCTGTTTGTGATGTTTTTTTGGTATTTGTTGTGTTTTTCATGTTTTTTGCTTTGCGCAATTCGGCCGTTAACCTTGTATTTTTCCTATCCAGTATTTTTTTTTTCTAAGTCCCGCGTCTCGTATTTTGTTTGTTCTAAGTCCCAAGTCTCGTAATTTTTTTTTCTAAGTCTCACGTTCGTCAAGTGCTTGCACCCTAAGGCGACCCCGCGTTTCCTAAATGTTTGGAGGCTAAGTCCCGCGTGTTTCAATGTGTGATCGGCTCGCCTCGCTTTGCAAGGCTCGCAGAAGCTCCTTTGGCGCTCCGCATGTTTCATTGGCTCCACTGCTCGCCTCTCTCATCGCCTAAGTGCTCCGAATTAACAGCTCGCCTCGCAAAGTTAACAGTTCGGCACTCATCGCCTAAATCGTACACAACACGCAAAGGGTGATGGCGTCTTGTAGTCCAACAATTATAATATGTGATTATTACTGCTGTTATTCTGTTTATTCTCATTATATATTATTGACTAAGATTCTTTATCAGGCGCATCAGGAATCGTGTTATATATACATAACGCCAGGCTAGTATCTCCACTGTAAGGACATGTTGACATTTAGAGGCCAAGCCCAGGAGACGTAAGGTATTTTGCAAATTTTGGCACTAATTAGAGCTTTAGGAATGATCTCTAGGTTGGACATCTTGGTCTTGTATTTAGGTGTTGGGTAGAACATTGGGCGGGTATTGGGTTTGCCAATGGTGCCATGTGTTGTAAGTGGGACATGCCAATGAGACACTATGGGCCTCATTCACTTGAGCTTTTGCTCAATCCGGTAGCCAGTAATGGAGGTTGCCAGTTAATTTGCTATTCAATTGGCGTTTTTTTTCGGGTTACGACTTACGGCCTTGAAAAAATGGCGATGGTTAAACCTGTAACTCACAGACTCCTGAAGCCTTTGATCTTTCACGGCCGCAAGACTTCTGATCGTGAAAATCGCAAATCGCTATTCAATTGCCAAAATCGCTCAACACCACACCTACAGACGCCAAGAGGCAGCCCAAAGCTTATGGGTTCCAAATAGGACCCGCAAAGGGTTTACAGACTAGTTGGTAACACTGTGACCCTAATTTGTGACACAGAAAAAGGAGGTTGAGGAACATGCCTTCATGGTCGTGAGATTGGGCTATTAAGACCTACACAGACCAGAAAAATACATCAATCGAACACTATTTGGATTGACCGCAACACCTCATCTCAACGGCAATCCACATTGTACATCAATTGTAGAAATATTCAACATAACCATATGTGTATACACTCTGAAGCCAGCCAATAGTATGTAAACATTAATACAAAATAATGTTCATTGAGGAGTGTGGATAAGAATGACTAAGGGCAGTGGCTCTCAATCCTCTCCTCAGTAGCCATCAGACAGGCCATGAAAAAGGGAATACATAAAGGGGGTAATGTGATAGTCTAGAATAAGCATGATGCATAGCACCTACCAGGGTCACATGTGGTCACTACACCGCTGCAACCAGAATCTGATGGAATAAAGGATCATCACAAATCACTCCATTTAATTGAAGAAACCATTAATGTGCATAGCACTTACAACTTGTCTAGATCTGCTCAATAAAACAGATGTTTCAACCTCTGGACTGTGTAATCCAATCCAGTGTCACACATACAGCGTGGTAACAAAACAAATATATGAAAAAAGTGGTCAACTAAAAAAAGGCGGAGGAGAAAAAAAAAACTAATCAACATGCATGTACAGTACAGTGCTAAATACTGTAACTGTAATAATATACCAACTCAACTGATTCACATCTACAAGCATTACTAACCATTAGCTAGGTCTCTGGATAATCATAAATATGGGAAAATACCCATTAATACGGAGAGGACACAAAGGTCAGCAGCCAGATTCACTGTTACTTACATTAGACCCAAGGATCTGTTCTCAGACTGATATTGAGGTCAGGATCACTTGCGTCACTAGTGCATATATTAATGCGACTGTCATTAACATGCCATTGTGAGACTTTGCAAGTCCTCCACCATAGTGGTATTAGTCTACATTTAAGCTAATAACAATCATGTCTGAGATATCTAGCGATATGATAGCTTTAAGATTGTGGGAGCTACATGTTAAGGGGGGCTGTCATTGAAGGAATGTCTACCTGAGAGGCACTGGGAAAACCTTGCACCTCATTTCCACCGAGAAGCGGATCATGGACCATGTGATGGAAGGTAGCCATCTGCATGCAAAATATCACCATCACATAGGCCAAGATCCAAGACTGTAGCCAGGCTAGATTAGGTTAACATTGTGACCAACAGATTGTCAACTACAACTGGCCTGCAACTGAATGCGGCTCTATATGTTTACAGTGGTATCTGCAATACCCCACTGTGATTGTACAATAAATACAGTGTATGTACACAACGCATTAACACAACACAGCTCATACATGAGATCTTTTTGTTATGTAGTAAGAGGAATCATTATTTTACTATGTGGTGAATATATTGTGTAGCGTTCTTACTGGGTTACACACCTTTGTATATCATTTCCACCGATTTTAATGGATCTGCCTATCACAATACATAAAGACACAGAGAGTACAGTTGAACCCATCTGTATGACATAAAATGATATGAATGTTGGATAATGAGGCTATATAGAAATATAAAATAATTAAATAAAAAGAACCAAATCTGTGAAGCTCCCCTCACATGTTAGCTCTTCACAAGCAAATTAAATAAAGACACGAAGCACTATATAAATATCACATATATAGTTGTGAGCGTACGAGTTGTTGCTAACGCTGCGGGCTCGCGTAGCGAGTCGCGGGCCTCGCGTAGCGAGGGCCGCGGCTCGCGCAGCGAGTCGCGGGCCTCGCAAAGCGAGGGCCGCGACTCGCGCAGCGAGTCGCGGGCCTCGCGTAGCGAGGGCACTGTGCCAGGTTCTCAGTTGCTGGCAGGGAGCGCCGAAGGCGCTCCTTGCCAGCAACTGAGGACCCTCGCGAAGCGAGGGCCTCAGTTGCTGGCATGGAGCGCCGCAGGCGCTCCTTGCCAGCAACTGAGGACCCTCGCGAAGCGAGGGCCTCAGTTGCTGGCATGGAGTGCCGCAGGCGCTCCTTGCCAGCAACTGAGGACCCTCGCGAAGCGAGGGCCTCAGTTGCTGGCTTGGAGCGCCGCAGGCGCTCCATGCCAGCACCTGAGGACCTCGCAAAGGGAGGTCTTCAGTTGCAGCAACTGCGACCCTTGCAAAAAAAAATTTACGTCGCAACACATTACGACACTCGCAAACAACATACGACACACGTTCACACACATTACGACACTCGCAAACAACATACGACACACGTTCACACACATTACGGCCTCGCAACACTCGGACGCAACTCGCGAACATTACAAAATTACAAACACAATACATACACACAGCACATACATAAAAACCTTACCTACACAAACAGGAAGCACCCAGGACCTCAAAAATGCAACTTACAACTTCATTGCACTCAAAATAAAAGAGTTTAGACACTAAATACTTTGTTAAGCGACACAAAAAATGGCCGACGAATAAAACGAAAACGAGGCTACACACGCAAACACCATACGAGACACGTTACTACACATTACGACTTCGCAAACATCGGACGCAACACGCCGACATACAAACATTTAAAACTTAACAAAGACACACAACAAACACATAAAAAGCTTACCTACAGCAAGAGGAACCAGCCAGCACCTCAAAAAAACAAGTTACACCTACATTTAAATCAAAATAAAACACTTTAGACACTAATACCATCGCTAAGCGAGAGAAAAAATGGCCGACGAACAAAACGAAAACGAGGCTTTAGACGTAACTACACTACACTTACTCGCAATAATGAAACACATACTATGCGGAACGTATGACAATCATATTAAACACCATTTTGAACAGTAATACGCCTAAAATGGCGGATGGAACGCAAATTGTAAGCTGGAACGCAAATAGCGCATGCGTATTGCGTTCTAACGGTCTCACTTTCCAGAACTTTCTACAAGTTTATAAATACTGCCTATTTCCAAATAAAAAATACATTTCTCCTCAGGTGATCAACGGAGTGACTTCTGAGATAACTGCTGCTTTTACTTGAGAAGATAATTCTTTACTAATTTACTACTTTACATTGTGCAAATTACAACTGACAGGTAAGCTATAATATATTACATTTTATTATCAGGTCAGGTCAAACAAATAAAAAAATAAACTAGGATTTATGTAGTCATCATGTATTGCACATTTATGTGTATAGGCTCACAAAAAAAAATAAACTGAGCTTTATGTATAGTGACCTCTGACACGCACATATATGTCTATAATGTATAGTGACATGTGACACGCACATATATGTCTATCATGTATACTGACATCTGACACGCACATTTCTGTGTATTGCCCCTTCATAGTGACATGTGACACGCACGTATATGTGTATAATGTATAGTGACATGTGAGACGCACATATATGTCTATAATGTATAGTGACATCTGACACGCACATTTCTGTGTATTGCCCCTTCATAGTGACATGTGACACGCACGTATATGTGTATAATGTATAGTGACATGTGACACGCACATATATGTCTATAATGTATAGTGACATCTGACACGCACATTTCTGTGTATTGCCCCTTCATAGTGACATCTGACACCGACATATATGTCTATAATGTATAGTGACATGTGACACGCACATTTATGTGAATTGCCAATGCAACAAAATTAGCTTACAACAAAATCAGTAAACAACTACATTTAAATGACATTATATCTCATGTATACTGATATGTCACACGCACATATATGTGTATCATCTATAGTTACATCTCACACACACACATTTATGTGTGTTACAAAAAAATAAAAAATAAGGTTAATTTAACCATTTAAATTTGACTCATGTATACTAATATGTCACACGTACACTTCAAGTATGTGACATATGTGTGTAGACACCAACAAAAAATAAGGTTAATTGAATTCATTTACTGCAATTCAATAGATCATATAAAGCTGAATCTTTCTATTTCTTTTAATATTCAAACAGACTCTGCATCAACAGCGTCTCTCAACAATTTGCACCGTGCACTGTGAAGCACAATCCCTTTTAAAGAACACCAACAAATTTGAAGAGGTAAGATACAACAAGACATTACATGCTCAAAAGGCCATGCTTTGCTAGATGAAAAATTATAAATATACAAATAACTATTTCACTTTCTTTTTCAAACAGACACTACAAGAACACCGGCGGATTAAGATTGCCAGGAAGGCACCGTCTGTCATTCAAAACTTCTATCAAGGTAAAGTATTAAGTATAAACAAGAAAGAACCATGAGCCTTATTCAATTGCAACTTCCTCAATTGAATAGAGCTCTATATAAGCACATAATATATTTTTTTATACAGAACTTTTTAGTTACTGAACTTCTAACCACAATGAAGGTTTTCAATAACTAAAAACTTTGCTCAATAAATATGTTATGTGATTATATAGAGCCCTCTTCAATTGGCAAAATTGCAATTCAATGAGGACCTATATATCTTTAATGGCCAAGGGCCTCACTCAAATGTGATTTGCCCATTTCAATAGGGCTCTATATAAGCACAGAGCATATTTTTTAAAGGAAATTTTTCTTTTGTGAACACGTTCCTTTTGGATACAAGTTCACTAAATACAAAATTCCGTAAAAAATTATGCTCTGTGCTGATATTGAGCTCTATTCCATTGGTCAAAACACAATTGAATGACGAGCTCACAATATAACAAATGCAGTAACCAAAGGCCCTCATTCAATTGCTATTTTGGACAATTAAATATGCCTATAAATAAGAACTTTTAGTCCCTTACTCTATTTTAACAAATATATGTCATGTGCTTATTTACAACCCTATTCAAATTTATACATTGCAATTCAATTACGGCCTTAGAGTACTATTACATTGTAAAATATGCAATTGAATGAGGGCCAAACTATGCAACATATGGTACACACAAAGGCCCTCATTCAATTGCAATTTGACCAATTGAATAGGGCTCTAAATAACAACATAACAATTGCTTAAAACTAAGGTTTTACTTAATAAAAAAATATCAAAAATACAGTTTTTCAATGACTACAAAATGATTTCAAATAATATGCTATGTGCTTATTTAGGGCACAATTCAATTAGCCAAATCGCAATTCAATAACACACAAACTGCTACACACAAAACAGATTTTCTTATTAAATGTTTAACAACCTATAAGCCTTACAAATAAGCCAAATTAAGAATAACAAAAGTGTTGCGCACCTAATAGCATTGTACAAAAAATCACACAAACACATAGGAAACTACATTAACATTCTTCTTTAATGTTTAACAACCTATAACCTGTACAATCAAGAAGAAATAAGTTTTGCACAAGTGATGCCCACCAAACAGGATTGTCAAAAAGTAACACAAACACATAGCAAACTACATTAATTATATTATTTCATGTTTCACTAACTATAACCATCCCAATAAAGGTTAAATAAGTATACCACAAGTGGTGCGCACAAAACAGGATTGTACAAAAACTAACATAAACACATAGCAAAATAAATTCATATTCTTATTAAATATAATTACAACCCACAAGCCTTACTAAGAACCTTAAATAAGAATAACAAAAGTCGTGGGATTGTACAGAAAGTTACAAAAAATATTTTTGAAAAAAATAACCATAAATGATACAATACAGCCTAATTCATACATTTTTAACTTATTTAAAAGACATTTCACTCAAACAACATTTTCTATTTTACATTACAACAGATACTGCGTGAAGACAATCGGACGAGGACTTTTTCCACAGGACCGGACCATCGGACGAGGACTCGGACCAGACCAGCAGACGAGGAATTTCAACACAGGACCAGACCAGCAGACGAGGAATTTCAACACAGGACCAGACCATCGGACGAGGACTTTCACCAACGGACCACAACATCGGACGAGGGATATCGCTACAGGACCACAATATCGGACGGGGGCTATCGCCACAGGACCACACCATCGGGCGAGGACTTCCAACAGAGGACCACACCATTGGACAACGATTTTGAAACGAGGACCAACAAACATTCGGATTTAAATCACACTTCAACCAAGGTAAACTATAATAAGTACTAAAGTATAAAACTAAAGAAACTGCTTTCAGTTGCATCCGTGTCAACAGAAAAATAAAATAATTAATTTACTATCTCCCTTATTTTATTTAAATTGCTACTATGCAATACATAGCTCAATAACCACATCACTTTTTTTTTAAGCAAACAAGTTTTGCAGTCGTAAATATGTATCCACAAACAAAGTTTTTAATAAATAAAACCATTATTTTAAATAAATATGTTACATGCTTATTTACAGCAGTATTCCATTGCCCAAATTCTGAGCCACTGAAGACAGGAATTATAAATTTAACTAAATATCAATGATACATTCATGATTTGCCTTTTATTTCAACAATTGTGCACAATAATCTTTAACACGAATTACAAATTTAAATATACACAATTACATTTATTTGTTTCCGTTTACAGATTAATATGGCTGATAACGAGACCAAAGAAGACAAGAAAAGACGTCAAACTAGAGAAAGACAAGAGAGATGGGCCGCCCAGCAGACACCGGAGGAGAAAGAAATTCGAAGAGAAAAAGAACGCAAAAGACTTGCAAATAAAAGAATATCAGTTGCAAAAATGAAAGATAGAACAAAAAAAAATAAAAAAATAATAAAGCATTTACAAACTGTTCCTAAAACATCAGATGACATTTTACAACATACCAGTCAAGACAGACCAAAAAAAACAACTACAAAAACAAAGCATTTACAAACTCTTACTAAAAACTTACAGGACATTTCAACCGAACAAGTCCAACATATACCAAGAAAAGCTACGAAAAAAACTAAACATTTAGAACCTGTTGTTGAAACATTTCAGGACTTTTCATCTGATGAATATCAAAGTCAACATCCAATATGCGTTGCAAATTGTCCTTTAATGAAGTCTTTAGCAGTAGAGGTTCATAGTTGTGGGGACATGACTACTCAATGTCAATTTTGTGAGGCTTATTATTTTAAACAGGAGAGACCTCGAGATGGACAATTTATTAGTTGTTGTCAAAAAGGAAAGTTCAAACTTCCACAAAGGAAACAATTTCCAACCTATTTACTAAATATTATGACTCAACCTACTTTTCCAAATTACAACAATTTTAAGACAAACATAAGATCCTACAATAGTGCCATATCATTTGCATCTATGGGGGCAACATTGGCTGCTAATGTACCAGGACATGGTCCTTACTGTTTTAAAGTCCAAGGACAAATTTATCATCGGACTTCACATTTACATCCAGAGGAAGGAGAGCAAAGAAAATTCGCTCAACTATATGTCCTAGATACAATGGAAGCTGTTGACCAACGTATGCAGATGGAAGAAAATAAAAAATGCTTACCCAGTGTTTTTATAGAGCTAAATAACATTATGGACAACAATCCCTACAGTAAAGCTTACAAAAAATTGGCAGAAGTAGAAAATGAACAACTACTTCATGCACAAAGACATCAATTACCCATGCCAAAGGTTAATATGGTGCTTAAAAGAGACAGACATACTGATAAACGTCGTTATAACTTGCCAACATCAAATGAGGTTGCAATGGTCTTTCACAATGATGAAGGAGAACCACCATTTCAAAGAGACATTAGAGTATATCCCAGAAATCAGGACCAACCATTTATTAATATTAATATCTTAAGTCCAAATTTAGATCCAATGACATATCCCATCTTTTTCCCACACGGAGAAGCAGGTTGGCAACCAAAATTAAGCCTTCCCAGTTACCCAAATGCTAAAGCCAGAATCCGAAATAATGTTTCTATGCTTGAATTTAAAGTTGCTCAAATTGCCATTAGAGATGATTTTAATCCCATTTTATGTGGTGGAAAACTAACACAACAATGGATTATTGATTCATATTTGCAAGTTGAGGCAAATAATTTAAACTTTATAAAATATCAACAAGATAAACTACGTGTAGAACAATATTGTGGACTCATGGACTATGTTGCTGACGTGGCTACAAGCAGAGACATGACAGCTGGCAAAGCCATCATTTTACCATCTTCCTTTCAAGGATCTCCTCGAAATATGAGAGAAAGATACAATGATGCTATGGCTATTGTGACTAAATTTGGAAAACCCGATTTATTTGTGACATTTACATGTAATCCACAATGGCCAGAAATTCATCAAAATCTACTTCTTGGACAAAGTGCTTCAGATCGACCAGATTTAGTAGCCAGAGTTTTTAAGATAAAATTAAATGAATTAATACGTGACTTTACTATAAATCAGTTATTTGGCAAATGTCTTGCTTATGTATATACCATTGAATTTCAAAAAAGAGGCCTTCCACATGCACATCTTCTCATAATACTTCAAGAGAAAGATAAATTAGATACTTCGGCCAAAGTGGATGCAGTCATAGTTGCTGAACTACCGGATCCAGAACTATATGGTAGACTATATGAGATTGTTACTCATCGCATGATTCATGGACCCTGTGGAGACCTTAATCCACAATCACCATGTATGGAAAATAATCAATGTTCCAAAGATTTTCCCAAAGATTATAGAGACAAAACATATGCCAATTGTGATGGATATCCACTTTATAAAAGAAGAGAAGGAGATAGTGCCATTATTCGTGGAAAAAAAGTGGACAATAGATATGTAGTACCCTACAATCCACATTTACTCATGAAGTACAACGCCCACATCAACGTAGAAGCCTGCACTTCCATCAAATCAATTAAATATGTCTACAAATATATTTACAAAGGTTACGATGCAGCTACTGTAGTCGTCAAAAGTGCAGACAACCCTGAAAGTAGTGAGTTAGTACATGATGAACTTGCATCTCATGTAGATGCTCGCTATGTCAGTGCGCCAGAAGCTATGTGGCGGCTTTTAAAATTTGAAATGCATGATAGATCACATGCAGTATATAGGTTAGCAGTACATTTGCCACAACGACATTTAGTCTATTTCCATTCTGGAAATGAAATGAATGCATTGGCCCAAAGTGAAGATCGTCACACTACACTAACTGCATGGTTTGCATTAAATTCCACTGATGCTCAAGCAACACAATACTTATATATTGAAATTCCATATCACTATGTTTTTGTGAATGGATTATGGAGAGCAAGAAAAACAAGAGGCAATAAAATAATTCCACGAATTTACACAGTCAGTCCAAGAGATGTTTAACGATTTTGCTTACGGATATTACTTTTAAATGTTCCAGGAGCACAAAGTTTTGAACAATTAAGAACTGTTAATGACATTGTATATGAATCCTTCCATTTAGCTGCAAGAAATAGAAACTTACTCGCTGATGATACAGAGTGGGAAAGATGTTTAGAAGAAGCAGCACAATGTCAAATGCCACGACAGATGAGAGAACAATTTGCTTTTATTTGTATCTTCTCAAATGCTCCAAATGCATTAGCTTTGTGGGAGACTTTTAAAAGTAATATGGCTGAAGACTTTATGCGACGATACAATGAACCCATTGCACACTTAAAAGCCTTAATGGAAATTCAAGAAGTCTTTTTAACTCATGGATTAAGTTGTGCAAGTTTTAATTTGCCTGATCCAGGTCTAATAGATGACATTAACTTTGAAGACTATGACATTCAACTACAAGCAGAAAGAACACAAGAAAGACTTGCAACTTTAAATACACTACAATTGCAAGCATTTCATGCCATTAAAAATGCTATAGATGATGACATGGTGACAGAGCGTTATTTCTATCTTGATGGACCTGGCGGATCAGGGAAAACATATTTGTACAATTTATTAATGAGTTCAGTACGAGCACAAGGACAAATAGCAATGGCGTTTGCCACTACTGGAATTGCTGCACTTTTATTAGAAGGTGGAAGAACTGTTCATAGTGGATTCAAACTGCCAGTGCCTATTTTGGAAAATTCAGTGTCAGATATTCGCATGACATCCTTACAAGCAAAGAAATTGAAGAAATGTAAATTAATTATAATAGATGAGGCCACAATGATGTCATGCTATGCCCTCCAATGTATTGACCGTTTGCTTCGTGAAGTCATGGATAATATTTTTCCATTTGGTGGAAAGGTAATTTTGTTGGGTGGCGATTTTAGACAAACATTACCTGTCGTTGTACATGGAAATCGAACAGACATTATTGAAACATGTATAAAGTCAAGTACAGTATGGAAACATTTTACCCATCTTCAACTGCAACAAAATATGAGATCAGAAGGCCAAACTGATTTCAATGATTGGCTTATTAAAATTGGAGAAGGAAGAACAGAAAAAATACTACATTTACCTGACGACACTGTAGAGATCCCACCTCATATGATTTGTCAACAAGATATTATATCGGCTATATTTGAAGGGAGCATAAATAACGAAGAATATTCTGAGCTTGCCAACCAAGTCATACTGACGTGTAAAAATAAAGATGCATTAATACTCAATAATGAAATCTTAAAAAAAATTAATGCACCACAAAAAAATTATCACAGTGCTGATTCTGTACTTGCTGATGACAATGAAAGTCAGGCAAACTTTTCAACTGAATTCATTAACTCTTTAACTCCTTCTGGAATGCCACCACATATTTTGCAGCTAAAGAAAGGTGCAATTATCATGTTACTGCGAAATATGAACCCCAAAAAAGGCCTATGCAATGGCACAAGGTTAATTGTTCAACAATTAAAGGACCATTTTATAGATGCTGAAATTTTAACTGGGACCCATAAAGGAGAGAGAGTTTTCATACCAAGAATAGATTTAGCACCAAGTGAAAGTAGTCTCCCTTTTATACTTCAAAGAAGACAATTTCCCATTATTATGGCATTTGCCATGACCATTAATAAATCACAAGGTCAGACTTTCAAATCTGTGGGTATTTACTTGGAAGAACCAGTTTTTGCACATGGTCAATTGTACGTTGCGTTGTCACGGTGCAAAAATCCACAGGCTATTAAACTTTACATTGAAAACAATGAAAGTCAAGGTGATTTATTAGAAGATGGACGTATTTTTACTAAAAACATTGTCTACTATGAAGTACTATAACTTTGCAGGATACAAACTAAAGCCATGCAAACATTTTGGAAAAACATTCAAAAATACAAAACAATTGGTTGTTTAATTCAGTCATAATTAATGGAAGTCATGTTTATGGATAATTCGCCTCACAAAATACTTGCCTTGCATTTCTATGAAAAATTATGTTAAAATGTGAAGTCACTATGTTAAGGTTTCATTCATGTCTATCGCCAGTTTATGTGCTCAGTAATGAATTACTTTAATTACGTACGGTTTAAGGAGAGTTTTTACTGTATGCCTTCCTCTACATTCAATGTATATTAAACTTAACAATTATTCTGATACAAATTGCATGTTAATACTGATTAATTTAAAGTTAAACTGTTTTTACATTCAAATGTTAATACTTTTAATTCAAAATTATGTTACAAAATGTATTTACTATGTTCCTGTTTATAATGTTCAAAATTACACAAATGTTTTGCAAAAATTCCAAAGTTACATAAAAAATAAAGTTCAATTTTAAAAATATATACTTTCAAGGTTATTCCTTACATATATTTTAAACTTCATGTTAAAATTCGGCACGTTGCAAAAAGTCTTTTTACTTTTTACTTTCCTCTGGATTCTATGTATATTAAAGTGAACAATTCTTCAGATACAAAATTCATTTTTAAAAACCATTACATCAACGTTTTACAAAAATACATCTTCATATCACAATACTTACAAGGGTCAAAAATATATTTAAATAACTAAACAACTTCACAAACATATACATCACATTGCCGTCATTTTTTGACGGGCAAGTCGCTAGTATATATATAATTTCTAGTAAATCCATAAATGAGTGATATGTGAAAGAGAAGTGGATTCTCGGGACTCTGTTGGCCAAATTTCCTTCCAGTCTGCATAAAATCCCACTAGAAACCCTCTAGACCAGCAAGCAACAGCTCTGTTTCTGGTTCCCCTTTTAAGGGAGACCATAATGGGATGAATTCCAAGTCAATTCAATATAATACAAAATGTAATATTCTGTAGCCTACAAGTGGGTGCCCGTCACTGGTCAGGTCTCTTGGACTACATTGATATGAAAGAGTTAATTATAAGATAGACCATGGACTCTTTTACAAGTCGCTCCCATTAATACTGTTTATTTGTAATCTACAGTAAGGTAATAAACATGATAATACACTTACAAATTCAATATAGGCTCATAATACAGTGGTATGAAAATACAAAAAACTACTAATGCTCTCGGTCAACAAATCTGTACAAAACACAATTTACAATTGCCACAGATCCCTTTCCAGGGCCCGGATGCAGGTGCATTGATCCACCATAGTGGACATATCACCCCATTGGAAATGGGTAGGGGATTTATATTGCCACATGGGAAATGTGGGCAGGTGGGTGGTGGGTTAAATAGCCCCAAAACATAGGGCCATAGTGTACCACCATGCTTCATATGGTCTTATGGCATATGTTCCTGCCTTATCCTATATACTATATGTAATCCTTTATGTTTTATTAATGTGTTCTGTGTTATGTTTAAACTGTAACCAAATGGTCGTGAAACAGCAGTGCAGACAGACAGGAACCAATCTGTTCTGTCACATTGTTTGCCAGATAAGCTAATTACATCTGATGTGCTAGACAGCTAGAGGCGACATGTGTGTATTGGAGGTTGGCCTATTGTTCCCAGATGCCAGACAGGATGCCAGACTATTAGACCCCATGTGGAGTCAATCTCCTGTGTTTGCCTGCCACTCCCTGTCATTGTTGTGTTGTATACAACCCCCCTTCTGTATCTAACCATATCAATATAGTTTGACTTTCCAAAAAAAAAAACAGTTCACTGCTGAGACATATAGAAATTATATGTTCACTTATTTGCTCCTGGTGGCTGCAATACTTATCCTATCTCCACCCTGCGAGGAACTTATCCTGGTCACTTCCACACAAAGGTTTCTGAGACTCCTGGAAGTACTGATTCCTGATGGAACCTGTAGTCTATAGCAGGTGGCCCTGGGCAGTAATAGCCCCTACCCCTGGATCATCAAAGTTATCATGGTTTAACTTAGACATTGTATTAAAAAGTTGTTTATCTTGCAGACTACAAAATGTTGTGGAGTCTTTTAGAATCCCATAATAGGCGTTTTCAGAACTGGTAATAATGTTGAATCATTTCAGAATATTTGGATTACTTTCTAGATAGATAACATTCTCAGAATATATTTACATGTAATTTATTTTCATATATTTCATTTCTTTATTGTATTAAACGTAATATTTATATTCTTTTTTAATACATTTTTGTTTTCACAGAAACCTAAGAGATGGGATATTCTGTGAATTTCTGTAAGTTTATATTTTAATAATACTTAAATATATCTTAAAAGTATTTGTATTAACATTATCAGCCTCAGATTTGCCCCAGTTATAGTTAAAAGCATAAGAAGGTCAACAAATAAAAAGAATATGTTAAATCAAATGTAATTACTTTACTCTTCCTCTGTGACTCTGAACCACCCCTTTCTCCCTGTATTCTCTCCTATACGCTACCATTTTCCACACGTGCAGTAATGTACTTTGTGAGCTAAGGACACTCCCACAGTATGTCATGATTTGCTTGCTGCCTGATAGCATGACACTGGTAGTGCTTGCTGTCTAATAGCATGACACTGGTAGTGTGAATACCCACCCTTTGTTGGCAAACCCCCTCCATAAATGAGGTAAAATGTGTGCTACATGACAACTTTCAGGATAGAATACAGGGAGAAAGGGGGAGGGTCCAGAAGATGAGAGACTGTTACTCTTACAAGTGAGTATAAGTTTTATATGAAAAGTACATTGTGGAGGATCAAATTAATTAATTAAAAGGAATTAAAGCATTGTATATATAAAACAAAATCTTAGATATTTATATATTTTCAATGTTATTAAACAACTAGCGACTTGCCCGTCAAAAATGACGGTCAATAAAATCTGAAGCCATGGGAATGCTGTTTGAGACATAACTGAAACCATTTTGTACTGTGAGGACCTTCGGCGCTCATCTGTCTTGTACTTTTGGTCCTCTGAGAGAGACATATATTTCTATGTATATGTAATTAAAAAATAATTAATAATTTATTCAATTAATTAATTAAGAATTAATTATTTATGCAATAAATGAATATACTTTAATTATTTATAATTGATATATGCCGCAAGCAATAGGCTGAAGAGCTAACAATCTGTTTGTATTTTGCGTCTGCATACAATATACATTGTGAGTGTTAGTGCCCGGCTTATAAAGTGTAATGAATGTTCCAAGTGCGCAGTATAAATAGGCTGCGCGCACGAGGTAAAGCCGCTGGTTTATTGTGTAAAGCGCCATTATATAGTCGTAATGTTATTAATGTGGTACGCGTCTTGTGAGCATTTTCCTTCTTTTTTAATCGTGTATGTTGTAAGTCGTAGTATTATGTCAGTGTTTTGCGCGGTCCGTGGTTGTGTAGCCTTGTTTTTATTTTTTTTCTGCTGCCATTTTTTTCCTCGCTTAGACGATTTTCATTTGGCGAAAATCGTCTAAATCGAGTTAAATTTGCGTTCCACCTCACTTACAGACGTCCTGGCTGTTGCCCCATGCTGTATGTGATGTTTTGGGATTTTTTTAACGTGTATTTAATGTGTTTTTGGGGTTTTTGGTTTTTCCCCTAATCTCGTAAATTTTTGCATAGTTTTTTTTTCTGTCCGGTGTCTCGTAAAAAAAAAAATTCTAAGTCCCACTAAGTGCTACGAGTTTAACGGCTCGCCTTGCTATGCGAGGGTCGCCGGCAATGAGCGCCTTTGGCACTCATTGCCTAAATGCTTAGAAATTAACGGCTTGCCTCGGCGCTCAACGCTAAGTCGTGCGCATCACGCAAACAACGTGACAACATCTCGTAGTTAGACAATTATAATATGTGATATACATATATATGTCACGACTCTGGGGTTCCGGGGACCAGGATCACCCCTAACCCTCCTGCTTACTGTTACAGGAGCACCCCTGGATGGTCTGGGTTATAGTAATGTCAGCACTCCTGGCTTCTCCAGGGCAGGAACCGACTCAGGAGGCAAAAAGCAGGCTTGGCAAAATGATAAACATTTTTATCTCTTTTGTTGTCTAAAATGAAAGATACATCTACAGCAATACAGCTGTTTAGTACAGTGAGCATGTGCTTAAAAATGAGCCATATATATAGTGTTATTTGGATTGAGAATACATTGTGTCTCATTTGCATGTCTCCGCCTTTGGTCTCCAAAAGTGCAGTGTAACAACTTTATTTCTGAGAAACCTGAGCAGGAAATACGTTTATTAACACTTATTTTTAGACATTCAAATGGAATCATAAAAGTATTGTTCATTTTCTGTCCTACTGTGAAGGACTTCTATCATTCTTTAGCCCGCTATAAGTTTAATGACAATATATCTGTAAGAGGTGTCGGTGCTATTTATTATGGAGGTGAGTAATGGCCTGATTAAATCCAGGACTCGTAACGAGTAAAATGACGTATTTTCAAGTGCGTATTTCCAACTCGTAAAATTACGTATCTCCCTCGAAATAAGTAATCCATGTCAGTAACGTGGAGGGCGCCAGATTACGGGACACTCGCAAAGTTACACCAATCACTGCAATTTTTGGGAATTTCTTGCCTTTCCAGAGTTTTGGGAGCCAATAGAAAATGACAAACGTCAAGTTAATTGACAGGGACGGGTAATAAAACTGTGAGTCTCCGGCCCAGCGATGGCGGAGCTTCCCTAGTAATCAGCAGGTCTTAGAGTCGGAGGGTTTTTGAGATAGGGGAGAGCCGGAGATTTGAGAGGATTCAGAGTAGTTTGTTACTTAATTTTACTTATTTCCTTTACTAAAAATGAATTATACTTAATTTTACCAGACACACAATCAGTGATAACACATAACTTACACACACATAGAGTAATACCACAGGTAGATATACATACAGCTTGGCCACAGCACCCATAACCCCATCCCCTATAGAAAATGAAAACACATAATACATTTTTTTTTCCAAACAAATACATAAACAAAAACATATACATTTATTTATTGTTATTTTACTTTTGGGAATTATATTAATGGAGATGGAAATGAGGAAGAAAAATAAGAGGAGGGGAGGAGGACAGGAGAGACCGGGGCATGAGGAGGGAGAGGAAGGGAGGAGGAGAGGTAGGGAGCCACAGGGAGAGGAGGGGAGTGAAGCAGAGGAAGCGAGGGAGGAAGAGGAGGAGGGAGGGCTAGGAGGGGGAACAGTCATAGTTCTAGGAAGGGGAGGTTAGTAAGTGAGGTAGAGGGAGGGATGCACCCCAGCAGATAAGTACATGTAGCCCAGGGTCAGAGGGTGAGAGGCCTTAACCCGGGGTGGGGTAGTGGTGGAGTGGGACAGAACTCAGAGTCAAAACAGGATCGACATCCACAATCAGGAGAACAAGAGACTGTGGGCAAGCACATGGCCCCTAACTACAAGCATGAGGAGATGATGGACCACCTCCAATCTTACTAGTGAGGAGATATATTAGGCCTTGGCCCAGGGCCTAGGCTTGGAGTGAGTGAGCACCTGAGGTCAGTGCCCTAGGTTATGCAAACTGGGATGTGAGGTCTGTCAAGCATCGCTATGATGACAGCCGGGCCAAGGTGAAGAGGAAGATTGAAAAGGACGTGAAAGCAGCAAGAGCTACAAGTGATAGCCCCCCAATGACAGTCCAGTTTAATTAGTGGGAGAGGTTGCTGATGGACTTGATCACGCCAGCGTCCATCGTGGTAGCTCCAGGCTTGGTAGCCACACAGGATCCAACCACTGTGCCAGGTGATTATCATATACACCATCATCCCCCCATGTACCCACACATGTACACCCCACACACATTTATAAGACACGTCCCATGTAAATGCTGTCCACCAAAGAAAGTAATAGGTAATAGTAATGTATAATCTAACCGTAGTCAAATCCAGGAACCTTACATATCACTTTCATTGGTGGACAGCAATAAATATGTGTCAAATTTGTACAAATAACACCTTACAATGGGTGTGAAGGACAAAATATATTTAAAGTAAACATCTAATAGATAGTTCATGCATGGGTGTGCCCACTGCAATGTATACAGATATAGATTCTGTAGGGATGGGTGTGCAGTGTAGTGTATTAGCCTATCATGGACCACATCTCAGCAGCATGATAACAACTATTGGTCACGGATTGGTTAGCATGACACACTGTGTAACAAGTTCAGCAGAGTATGTGTATGCATGTGCTGCGCAGGGCAATGATCATAAATAGCAAATGATAACTCCACAGAATAGCAAATTAGTAAACCATCCAGGTTCGAAACAACATGATATCAAATATATATGAGCACACAGCAATCAGATGATCATACAATGTTATTAACTCATATACTATCATCCTCTCATTTCAGGAGGAGCAACAAATGGATATAGAGGTTTGTGCCCCAAACCCACAGGATCCATTTGGGATCAGAGGGCCTGGGATATGAGGAGGAGGATGTTCGTTTCATGTGGTCAGTGGGGGGTTTCATTGGCCCATCAGCCACACTCATCGTATTCGATTCAACTGGCCCTCTCCTTCCCCAAATTGACTCGCCACAATACCTCCTTTTTGGATGGATAGTCACTCGCTATCACCACCTCTTTCACCCACCACCAATACATCCTGGCACACACCACCACCAGGCCCACTACCACTACTGCCACATACAACAGCACCTCAGCACATCCCCAATTGGCCACCACCGCCTCCTCCTACAGCTGGGATTGACCTGATCGGCGATGGATCTCTACCCTTTTGCCCACCATTAGTGGTGATGCTGGTCCATATGGGGAGGAAGCAGGACTATTTGCAGAGCCTCCTCACCGGTGTCTTGTCCGACTAGGCCTCAGTGGGCTTCAGCCACAGAAGGGTTTATAGGGTGGTGCAGAGACACAACTGCAAGATGGAAAACTACATGATCAGGATGCTTCAGGTGGTGCAGAACCAGAGTGCGCTCACCCAACTGAACATTGAACTTGCACAGCATGCTCTGGTCACCAGCACTGCCTCATCTACCCCGGAGCCCTTTCTTGCACATTCAAATCCTGGCCCCTCCTCTCCTCTCTCCATGACCCATGGGGGGATGCTTCTCCCTGCAACATCCCCTCAGCATGGGATTAGACATGGTGGCATTGGGGGTGGGTGCCCTCTCTTCAGGCAGAGGATGAGATAGGGGATGCATCTATGTCTTAACCTTCTTAAAATAGTCCTCAGTGAAAATCTATTGGTCAAATTTTAAGAAAATCACACCTGCAAACAGAGTAGATGATCATGGCCTATTTGATGGTGATATTTTGTAACCATGTGGCTACCCATCATATAGTCCATAATCCTCTTCTCTTTGGACATGTATTGTTATGGTTTACATTTCACCAATGGATGGTCACTTGGGAATGGCATTGAGAAGAGATGGTCAGTCCATACAGTATTTTTTCTATCTCTTACTGTTTAACCTTTTTATATATTTTTTTATTTTAGGCAAAATTCAACTGCATGAAGGAAGCTTCTTCATCTGTAAGCAATGCTAACAAATAATGTAAGGGAAATATATGCACAGCAGCTATTAGATGACATCCCCCCAGCATAATGATCTCATACACCATAAATAAACATATAAACATATATCATGTTTTAAAACACATGATTGTTGTTAGGTTTAATAAGTACCAATGCACAAATGGAGGTGGACTTGCATAGTCAAAAAAAAGCATGTTAATCAAACCCAGCATTATTAAATGTGTTAGTTAAGAATGTCATCCTCCTAACAATATGAGAGTAGATACTTTTGTCTGATGTAATTATTAGACATTATGTCTGATGACCTTTGACTTCTATTGATGTTAATTGGTACATGTTTAGACCTCATGATATAACAATCAGTAATAATATGATAACACCTGTATGCCAAATAAATGTATATCAATGTGGCTAAACAATATTATATAGAGATGGTGTTAGCACTCTTGGCCCACTGAATGTGGTAACAGCTAAATATTCCTTGTTAGACCCCTCATCATTACTAATTGTCATGACAGGTGATTTCTTATGACATATATAGAATGGCTAGCACTGCTTGTAGATGAACATCAGGGAAGTGGGTTTATTGTTATTGCCTTCTTCTCTACCATTTTTAAGTTATGACCAAAGTTTTATTTTTTTTAATTTTTTTATATTTTTTTCTGCACACATTGTATGTGTGTAATTAAATATGATTACATAATTCAGGAGTTAATGCATCTTTGTGATAGAGCAGATGAAGACATGATGGCAGTGTTCTGTGCATTACTGGTTACTTCTATTATATGAAGAGATGACTGATGAGATTACTATTTGTCTGCATTACTGGTTACTTCAATTATTTGAAGAGATGACTGATGAGATTTCTATTCATCTATTTATCGTTACTGTGGTTTTATGACCACATGTGACTCTAGTGGATGCTATGTATCATTATTATTATTATAAAATACTAGCGACTTGCCCGTCAAAAAATGACGGTCAATAAAAGAAAGTGTTGAAATGCTGTTTGTCACACAATGTGAGTGTACTGTGTGCCTCAAGTAACTAAATTCCTCAAAAAGCAGAAATCTACATTACATAAAATAAGAAAAACTAAAATCACCGAAAATAAAAAAGCACAAAAAGCAAAAAAAGGAACATTACAGAAAATAACAAAATACGTTACAACCCCCCCTCACTACAATTTTTAAAACGAATTACACACCTGAAAATGAAATGCATATAATACATACATATAATGCAATACAACACAATTAAATAAAATACAATACAATACAATTAATAAAATACAATACAATACACCCCTATCTAATATACATGCCACTATCTAATATACAGTACATGCCACTATCTAATGTCATATACATCCCACTATCTAATGTAATATACATCCCACTATCTAATGTAATACAATTCAATTGAATACAATACACCCCTATCTAATATACATGCCACTATCTAATATACATGCCACTATTTAATATACATGCCACTATATCATGTAATATACATCCCACTATCTAATATACAATACTATCTAATAATACATCCCCCTATCTATCTAATATACAATACATGCTATCTATCACATATTATAATTGTCCTGCTACGAGTCGTCGTCACGCTGTTTGCGTGGTCCGTACGAATAGCGGGCTTAGCGATGAACGCCGCAGGCGCTCATCGTCCGGTGAGCCTTGCGTAGCGAGGCGAGCCGTTAAAACGTAGTAAAAAAATACGGCCGCAAACCGCCTTTCATAAAAATTAAAATTAACAATAACTACACACACCACATACATAAAAACCTAACCGATAGCAAGAGGGAGCATCCACGACCTGCAGAAAGCGAGTTACACATTGATTTACCTTAAAATACAAAAATGTAAACACAAAAAAAAAATAAGCGACAGAAAAAATGGAGGCCGAAAAAAATGAAAACGAGGCTACAGCACTCTGAGCACGAAAAAGACTTGCGTAGACACATTACGGATAATCCGTGACGGCGTATGCGTAGACACATTACGGATAATCCGTGACGGCGTATAAGACACATTACGACATCGCAAAAATCGGACGCAACCCGCGGACAAGAAAAAAGATAAAACACACTAAATACACAGAACACATAAATAAAAATGTTACCGACAGCAAGAGGAAGCATCCTGGACCTCAAAACAAAAACTATCGCCTTCATTTAAAGCAAAATAAAAGAGTTTAGACACTTTAAAAAAAATAAGCGAGAGAAAAAATGGCGGCCGAACAAAACGAAAACGAGGCTACAGCACTATAGCCACGGAAAACACTTACGGAAAATCCGATAAGACGCACACCACACATTTCCGGATTAACACGGAGTTCCCGCCTTTGTCTCGCGTAGACTCCGATTTCCCGCCTTTGCCTCGCGCCGACTACGATTTCCCGCCTTTGCCTCGCGCCGACTACGATTTCCCGCCTTTGCCTCGCGCCAACTCCGATTTCCCGCCGAAAACAACACATTGGTCTCGAGCAACAGCGTATTTCCCGCCGAAAACAATGCATTTCGCTCGCGCACCCGTATTTCCTGCCGAAAACAATGCATTTGGATCGCGCAAAAACCTATATATAGGGCACAATTGACACATTACTGACACCTTTTACTGAGGTGATGACAGTGTGACTGGACATTTTCGGATGCTGGAAAATCGAAAGAGATTGATAGCTCTTCAGGATACTGATTCAGGAACATTGAATTACAAAAGGTACATTTTAAGAAGTATCATTAATTAATTACTATATTATTAGTTACTTAATAAGGACAATTATGTACATTAAATTAATAATTGGTTATGTATTGTGCATTAATTATTAATGTACATTACATTGAATTATTAATTAATAATGTACATTAAATTAATAATTAATTGATTATATATTGTGCTTAAATGTGTGAAACATTGTAAATAATATTTATTATGTATTTTATTTAATTAAGAATTAATCATCAATAAAATATAACCAATTAACTATTAAATTAATGTACATTATTTAATTAACAGAAATATAATATTGAGCTTAACTGTGTGAAACAATTGACAATACTATTGATAATGTACATTAAATAATTAATGAATTAAGCATTAATATAAAAGTGAGTTTGCGTTTAAGAATGTCCAGAAAAAAGAAACACATTTATTCATGAATTAATAAATAATGTACATTAAATTTAATTATTAATTAATAATGTACATTCTATTACAAATTAATTGGTTATATATTGTGCATTAATTAATTGTACATTAGATTACTAATTAATTGGATATTGTAATTACCTGTGTAAAAGAATTGTAAATAACGTTTAGAATGTACTTTCTACAATTAATTAATTATTACTAAACAGTAATATCAAAAATGTTAGCGTTTAAGAATGTGCAGAAAACAAACACATTGATTCATTAATTAAGAATGTACATGATTTTAATAATTTAATTCTCAGATAGACTCATGTTTATGTTTTCAGTTTAAATTTAATTAATAATGTACATTAAATTAATAGTTGCTTATATATTCTGCATTAATTAATAATGTACATTAAATATAATTATTAATTAATAATGTATATTACATTAGTAATTAATTTGTTAGATATTGTGCTTACCTGTGTGAAAGAATTAAAAATAACATTCATAATGCACTTTATTTAATGAATTAATTATTAATAATGAGTAATATCAAAAACAGTTTTGTATTAGATTACTATAGGAACATATTAAAGAATTTGCTTTCAGGTTTTTAAGGAATAAAAATATATGTCTCTTGATTGATGTTTATTTCATGATATGGGTGAAGTGAAATAATACAAAGATTCAAAAATTTAAATTACAGATTATTGATCAAGGAAAGTGAATAAACACACAGTGTGACGTTTGCAGCCTTTGAACAACATCAAGACCGTCTTTGCAGGTAAATATTTAATTTGGTCCTGACACATCAAAACAGCATATGTTAAAAAAAATTATGGAAAGTTGAATAGACAATACGAAGCAATACAAACATTTAACAAAAAGAAGAAGCACTTGCCAAAAAAAAAAAAAATGTATGCAGTGAAGTGAATCAAGAAGGATTTAAAATGAATTGAAAGATGAATAATTGATATAATAAATATATATGTCCAGTTATTACCAATTTAATATATGTCAATAAAATACTTTGAAAAATGGTTTCATTTATTTCATTGGAAACAAGGATAACGTTTATTCATCAACTTTAATGTAACAGTCCAAAAAGTAAAAAGACATATGTACACAAAAATAAGAAGAAAGACTAATTAATATTTATATTGACTATTACAGATTAAAAAATGGAAGATAATGGAGAAGACAAAATGGAACGCAAAAGAAGATTGGCAAGGGAAAGGAAGCAAAGGTGGAGAGATGCTCATACACCAGAAACTTCACAACGCTTGAGAAAAGAAGATCAACAGAGACTTTTAAATAAAAGAAAGATTGCTAAGAAAGCCAAAAGTGAGTCTGTTGGGCCTTGCAAAAAAAGGAAAAGTAAAAAAAAACATCTATGTGAACCAGTGTCTAATGATTCTATTGTGCAGAATGACTTAAATGTAGACACACATGACAACAATGTACATATAGAAAGTGGGTTTGATATATATGTGGAAAAAATGCATGACAATGTGTTCAATACTGCAGTACATGTAGATACTCATTATTGTGGGTTACTTAATGTGCTTTGTCAGTTTTGTGGGGCCTATCATTTCATAAAGGAAAGACCTACTGATGGAAATTTCATTAGTTGCTGTCAGAAAGGAAAGGTGAAACTTCCACTAAGACATCCATTTCCATATTATTTAGAATGTATTATGAGTGATCCAACATTTCAAAATTATAATAATTTCAAACAAAACATCAGGTCTTATAACAGTGCAATTTCATTTGCTTCAATGGGTGCAACTTTAGCAGAAAATGTACCAGGACATGGTCCTTATTGTTTCAAAATTCAAGGTCAAATATACCACCGAACTTCACATTTACACCCACAAGAAGGAGAGCCAAGGAAATTTGCACAGTTGTATGTCTTGGATACGATGGAAGCTGTGGAACAAAGAATGACACTACCAGAAAATAGACAGTGTTTGCGCATAGTCTTTGAACAGCTGGATAAAATTATGCAAAACAACCCATATAGTAAAGCATACAAACAATTAGCACAGCTGGAAAAAGAACAACAGGAACATGCTGAAAGACATCTATTGCCTATACCAAGAGTAAATATGGTGTTAAAAAGAGATCGCAACACTGATCAAAGAAGATATAATTTACCGACAGTAAATTAGGTTGCTATGGTGTTTAAAAATGAGGATGGTGAACCACCTTTTCAGCGTGATATTAGAATATATCCACGCAATGAAGAACAACCATTTATCAACATCAATATATTAAGTTGTAATTTAGATCCAATGACATATCCCATTTTCTTTCCAAATGGTGAACCTGGATGGGAACCAAAATTAAAATTGGAAACTTATCCCAATACTAAACTTCGAATTAGATCTAATGTTTCAATGCTGGAATATAAAGTTGCACAAACTGCTATCCGTGACTGCTTTAATCCAATTTTACATGGAGGCAAACTCACTCAACAATGGATTATTGATTCATATCTACAAGTTGAAGCCAATAATTTAAATTTCATTAAATTTCAACAAAAAAAATTACGAGTTGAACAGTATTGTGGATTAATGGATTATGTGGCTGAAATAGCTGCAAACAGAGACATTCCAGCTGGAAGAGCAATTATTTTGCCATCAACTTTCCAAGGATCTCCTCGCAATATGCGAGAAAGGTATAATGATGCCATGGCTATTGTCACAAAATTTGGAAAACCAGATTTATTTATTACATTCACGTGTAATCCCCAATGGCCAGAGATCAAGGAAAATTTGTATTTGGGACAAACTACATCTGACCGACCAGATTTAGTGGCAAGAGTATTTAAAATCAAACTGAATTCATTAATACATGATATCACTAAAGCAAAATTATTTGGACAATGTATGGCATTTGTTTACACTATTGAATTTCAAAAGAGAGGACTGCCACATGCTCACATACTTTTAATACTGCAGGAAAAAGATAAGTTGAAAACTGCAGAGAGAGTGGATTCAGTCATTTCTGCCGAATTGCCAGACCAAGAAAAATATACAAAACTTTGGGAGATTGTTACACATAGAATGATTCATGGCCCATGTGGAGAGATGAATCCTAATTCACCATGTATGGAAAATAAAAAATGTACAAAAGAATTCCCAAAACAATTTCAAATGCAAACTTATGCTAATTGTGATGGATATCCTTTGTATAAAAGAACACAAGGAGAAACAGCTATTATCCGGGGCCAAAAGGTTGATAATAGATTTGTTGTTCCATACAATCCACATTTGCTCATCAAGTACAATGCACACATCAATGTAGAAGCTTGCACTTCGATTAAATCAATTAAGTATGTGTATAAATATATATACAAAGGATATGACGCAGCTACTGTTGTTGTACAAGGTGCTGTAAATGAAAACGAAAATCCAATTGTACACGATGAACTATCAAATTATTTAGATGCTCGCTATGTTAGTGCTCCTGAAGCAATGTGGCGCCTTTTGAAATTTGAGATGCATGATCGGTCACATGCTATCTATCGCTTAGCTGTACATTTGCCTCAAAGTCAGATGGTTTGCTTTACTCAAGGAAATGAAAGACTTGCATTATGTCAAAGTGAAGACAGAGATACCACACTTATAGCATGGTTTAAATTAAACTGTCTGGATACGCAGGCCAGACAATTTTTATACATAGAGATACCATATTACTATGTATTTGTAAATGGTCAATGGAAAGAACGAAGAAGAGATGCACAAAAAATTATACCACGCATTTATACCGTCAGTCCAAGGGATATTGAACGTTTCAGCTTAAGATTACTTCTGCTACATGTTCCCGGTGCACAGAGTTTTGAGCATTTACGTACAGTCAATGACATAGTTTATGATACATTCCTATTAGCTGCAAGACAGCAAAATTTCATAGCTGATGATACAGAATGGGAGAGGTGTCTGGAAGAAGCAGCGCTATGTCAAATGCCAAAGCAAATGAGACAACAATTTGCATTCATATGCATATTTTGCAATGTACCTGATGCTTTCACTTTGTGGGAAACATTTAAATTAAACATGTCAGAAGACTTCTTGAAACGTTACAGAGAACCAATTGCTCTGTTAAAAACATTGTTGGAAATTCAAGAAATATTGTTTGCTCATGGATTAAATTGTTCAAGTTTTAATTTACCGGATCCAGGACTTATAGATGACATTAATTTTGATGATTATGACACTGAGCTACAAAAACAAAAAACACAAGAAAAACTGGCAACATTAAATACTAAACAGTTAGAAGCATTTCAGGCCATCACAAATGCTACAGATGATGAAATGGTCAAAGACCGGTATTTCTATCTAGACGGCCCAGGTGGATCTGGAAAAACTTATCTTTACAATTGTTTGATGAGTTATATTCGATCACACAGTCAGATAGCTATGCCATTTGCAACAACTGGAATTGCTGCACTTTTGTTAGATGGTGGTAGAACTGTTCATAGTGGATTTAAGCTGCCAGTTCCCATTTTGGAAACATCAGTGTCAGATATTCGACTCAATTCTATACAAGCAAAAAAATTTAAACTAACGAAACTAATTATCATAGATGAGGCAACAATGATGTCATGTCACGCACTGCAATGTATTGACAGATTCTTAAAAGAAGTGATGGATAATAAGTTGCCATTTGGTGGAAAGGTGATGCTGTTAGGAGGAGATTTTCGGCAAACATTACCTGTTGTGCCACACGGAAATAGAACAGAGATCATTGAAACATGTATCAAGACCAGTAAACTGTGGCAAATATTTACACATCTCAAATTAGAATTAAATATGAGATCTGAAGGCCAAAATGAATTCAATGATTGGCTTATTAAAATCGGAGAAGGAAAACATCCAGAAATACAGCATTTACCAAATGATACTATTGAAATTCCATCAGAAATGGTTTGCAACGAATCACTGATATCAGCCATATTTCTAAACACTCTTAATAACGAGGATTACTCAGACATTGCAAACAAAGTGATATTAACATCAAAAAATATCGATGCCTTGAATGTAAATAATGAAATTTTAAAATACATCAATGCACCACAGAAGAATTATTACAGTGCAGATTCAGTTCTGGCTGATGATAAAGAGAGTGATTCGAATTTTAGTATTGAATTTATTAATTCCTTAACACCATCTGGAATGCCACCACATATTTTACAATTGAAAAAAGGTGCAATTGTCATGTTATTGCGAAATATGAATCCAAAAAAAGGACTTTGTAATGGCACCAGATTAATTGTGCATGAGTTAAAAGATCATTTTATACATGCAGAAATTATAACTGGGACCCATAGAGGTGACCGAGTTTTTATACCAAGAATTGATTTAGCTCCAAGTGAGAGTGGTTTGCCTTTTGTCCTTCAAAGGAGACAGTTTCCAGTTATCATGGCATTTGCCATGACCATCAATAAATCACAAGGCCAAACTTTTAAGTCTGTTGGGATTTTTTTAAAGGAACCAGTTTTTGCACATGGACAACTCTATGTTGCTTTTTCAAGGTGCACCAATCCAAACGAAATTAAAGTGACTGTTGACGAAAATGAAAGTCAGGGTCATTTATTAGACGATGGATGCGTTTACACAAAAAACATTGTGTACTATGAGGTGTTGTAAACATAGAGTAGAGTAGTTTCATTTCTATGACAACATTTTAAGGTACTCAATATTATTGCACAAAAACAACATTTCAAGAACAAACTATATACAATGGACAAAAAAATCCATAGAGAACAGTGGTTTGACTTCCAGTACAAAATGTAAGTACTCTGGGACTCTTTAAATAGGGGACCACTATTTCACTTTGGAAACTCTATGTGATATTTGCATAAAAGACAAACAGAAAATAAAAAAAAAACTTAAACATCCTTAAACATATTGAAATGGGTTACAAGTTTCATGTTCATATGATTGGTCCCACAAAAAAAAAGGTAAAAAACTGTTTGTTAAAGAGATATGTTATAGGCAAACATGTATTGTTACTATATAGTTGAACCATTTCAGAAGATTTGGAAAAGTATTGATTCAGGGAGTAATCCGATCGCCAGTTAATGGGGTCAGGAAGGAATTAATTTTTTTCCCTCTAAGATACAATTGCAAAAGTTTGAATGGGGTTTTTTATTGTTTGCCTTCCTCTGAATTCAATGCTAATTTAGTTTAACGAGAGTTTAACAAAAATGTTACAAATAAAACAAAAAATGTTATTTGTAAAAAAATGTACTTACTCTAAGTTAATATAGTCTGCAGTTACTAAGTGATAAATATCTATTTCAAAGTGTTAGTATTGTTAAAAGAAGGTTGAAAGATTGTATAATATACAAGTTGCCTGTTACAAAATTTCATGTTACACTTTACAATATGTATGCATTAAAAAGTACAATATGTATGCATTAAAATTAAGATATTATTATATTGTTTTTAAAAAAAAAATGATTATGAAATATAAGTTGAAAGTTACAAAAAATAAAAAGTTAAAAAAAGAAATGTGTATTTCTTTTTAGAAACAAAAAAGGGACAAATGTAGTAGACTCATTTTGTGTTGCAAATAAATTTCACAACATTTAAATTTTATTGACCGTCATTTTTTGACGGGCAAGTCGCTAGTATATATATAGCTACCCTAATTGTAAGCTACAATTAAATAATTAAGACCACTTACCTTTGAGATGTTTCTTCAGATCAGCAACCTACGGTAAAAAAGATTAAAAAAATGAATACAACACGTTTACATGAAATAACTAAACATTCTAAACATTATAAATATCCTAAATATTATTCTCACCTTTCCAGCATGTCCCATTCCAGCATGTCCCGTCCCAGCATGTCACGTCCTCCATGTTCCGTCGTCCATCTTTGCGTCTTGTCCGGCGATACTCCTGTAAAAAAAACATTACATTTGTAAACATAAACCAAATTTAAATAAACAAAATCTACATTTTACTTACCTTTCAGCGATGTCTCCGGCCTCCTCGTCGGTCCTCTTCTCCGGAAGTATCCGCGC
Organism: Discoglossus pictus; assembly: GCA_027410445.1. NCBI lineage: Eukaryota > Metazoa > Chordata > Amphibia > Anura > Alytidae > Discoglossus > Discoglossus pictus. Next base: position 37,943 of record JAPZIH010001241.1, read on the forward strand.
ATGAAGAAAAAAAAAAAGAAAAAAAGCGACACTCATCTACCTTCGCGGATGTCTCTGACGCTAATGACCTTCCTATGGAGTATTCCAGAATAAAATTGGCAATGGCGGCTTCTGATTGGCTGAAAAGGCTGTCTATCAAATTCAGCCAATGAGAAGACCCCATTTGTGAACCAATGAAAAAAGTATACACCCCAAAATACAACGCTGATTGGATAACAGACCTGTCAATCTTTATTTGAACCAATCCTAAGGCTTTATTGCCATCAGCCAATCACAATGGAATATACCCCCACTAACTCATTGGTGAAGACATCTGCGCCTTCCCATTGGCTGTCATATTGATTGATATTAACAGTAGCCAATGAGAATGCGCAAATCCTTCACCAATCAGTACGTGAGAGTGTATTCCATTGTGATTGGCTATTGTCAGTGCAACCAATCAGAATGAGCAGAGGCTCCAACCAATCACCCTGTGGGGGTGTATTCCATTGTGCTTGGCTGACGGCATCTGCGCCTTGTGATTGGTTTAAATAAAGATTGACAGGTGCATTATCCAAGTGGGATTTTAGGGTGTATCCCTTTCTGATTGACTCACACATTGGCGCCTCCTGATTGGGTGAATTTGATAGACAGCATTTTCAACCAATCAGAAGGAGCCATTGCTTATTTACTTCAGGAAAAGTCTCCGGGAGCCTCATTAGCGTCGGGGATGTCCGGGAGTGCGGATAAAAGTATATATATATTTTTTTTTTTACAGGGCGTGGCAGAAGAGGATCTGGAGGAGGCCGGAGACATCGCAGGGAGGTAAGTACAATGTAGATTATGTTTATTTTATTTTGATGTATGTGTATTAATGTTGTGTGTTTTTTAACAGGTGCCGCGCCGGAGAAGGGACATGCCGGAAAGGTGAGTAGAATATTTAGAATGTATAGAATGTATAGAATGTTTTTTTTAGAACTGTTAACGTGTTGCACTAATTTTTTTTAAAAATGTTTTCGAAGGTGGCTGATCCCATGGACATCTGCAAAGGTAAGTGGTCTTAATTATTTTATTTTAGCTTAGACTTAGATTAGTTAATATATAGATAGCATTTATTGTATGTTAGCTAGGGGTATGCTTTTATATAGATAGCATAGGATGTATTGTATATTAAATTGTGTTATTTATTTAGATAGATTGGGGATGTATTATCATATAGATAGGATGTAAATTAGATTATGCTATTTATTTATTTAGATAGATTGTGTGATGTATATTAGATAGGGGTGTATTGTATTGTATGTAATTGTATTGTATTGTAATTGTATGTATTTGTATTGTATGTTTTCGTATTATATGTATTTGTATTATATGTATTTCCTTTTCAGGTGTGTATCTTATTTTTCTGTAGTGGGGGGCGGGGGTTGTAATGTTTTTTTTTTTTTTTCTGTAATGTTCCTTTTTTTTTTTTGAGACTTAGGTTTTTTTATTTTCAATAATGTATTTTTTTTTTGTGACTTTAGTGTAGAGGGTGTTTAGTTGATATTTAATGTTTTATTGGGGGTGGTATAGTGCAGTATAGTGTTTATACTTAGTGTCATGATGGTCCTTGAGGACCATCATGGCACTTATGTGGTTAATGTAGTGTTGTAACAGGCCCATAATGATGTTAATATACCCTTATGGGACTGATGGGGTTAAATAGAGGCTTATGGGGGTCTGTATTGACCCCCATGAGTGACAGGCTTAATGAAGGGCTTATTGGGGTCTCTATTGACCCCCATGAGTGACAGGGTTAATGATGGGTTTATGGGGGTCTGTATTGACCCCCATGAGTGTCAGGGTTAATGAAGGGCTTATGGGGTTCTATATTGACCCTCATGAGTGACAGGGTTAATGACGTTTTTATGGGGGTCTGTATTGACCCCCATGATTGACAGGGTGACAGTGTATATTTTTTTTTCTTTTACAACGGGTCCTTTAAGGACCTTTATGGTCCTTTAAGGACCTGTAACGCGGTAATTTTGAATTTTGATTGCAGCGGGGGTCCCCGATCGCGTGCAATCGGGACCCCCCACTGCGATGGTTAATGTGGGGTTAATGCAGGGCTCGGAGCTTATCTCGGATCCCCTGCGGTTAATGCGGGTTTCCGAGCTTATCTCGGATCCCTTCTTGGGTAAGTTGTACGTGGCTGGGCGGTCCTGGGTCTTTGAGCCTCGTTTTCATTTTTTTCCCCGGCCATTTTTTCTCTCGCTTAGGGGATTTTCGTATGTCTGATCTCAGGAATTTGGACTTAAATGGAGGTGTAACTTCACTTTCAGAGGTCCTGGGTGCCCCCCCCCTTGCTATGGGTAAGCTTTTTATGTAGTTTTTGTGAGTATTTGGTGTGTTTTGACTGTTTTTAGGTGCGCACGATTCCACCATTTTTCGTGCGTGTGGGTGTTTGTTAAATTAGGGTTGGTTCTGAGGTTAATGCAGGTTTCGAGGTGAGCCTCGTTTTCGTTTTTTTCGGCTGCCATTTTTTCTCTTGCTTAGGGGATTTTCGTGTGTCTGAACTTGGGAATTTGGACTTAAATGGAGGTGTAACTTCACTTTCAGAGGTCCTGAGCTCCCCCCTTGCTATGGGTAAGCTTTTTATGTAGTTTGTGTGAGTATTTGGTGTGTTTTTACTGTTTTTAGTTGCCCGCGGGTCGGCCGTTATAGTGGGATTCTTAGTGCGTGTCTGTTACGTTAAGGTTGCCTCATTCCCTAAGTGCTTTGTGAGGACCAGCATTTGCGGGGAACTGCGTCCCTCGCTTCGACTCGCATGCTCACAACTATATATGTGATTACCTTTAACCCTTTAGGTTTTTCCCATTTACCCACTCGGTCTCTTTGTCCTCTGGGACGTCATGCACCCAACACCAAGGATATAAATGCACTGTTGGATGCATTCATGACTGTGCTCTGTGTATATAATAAAATATTTTGTAACCTAATTAATGTTCCCCTGTGTTTCTTATCGTTACTGATTTGGGACATCAACGTATATAATATTTACATCATGATAATATTTGTGTAAATAGATCATATTTATTTATACCCATCCCTTCATGCATTTGATTACTCTGATCTCATGTTTGAATGCTACTAAACTTTTGTTAAGTAGTAATATATATCATGGCCAAGTGTTTGCATTTTCTATGTTATTTACATCATTATTTAACATCAGTCCACATCTTGGTGCACACTAAATATTTGCATTTAGTTTGACATCAGAATGAGAAAATTTGTCTTATTTTCTATCAAAAACATTGTCATGTGAACAATACAGCCCATTACAGTTACACGCGTGTAGTGTAAGAGTGGTCACATGTTAATATGTCCAAAGTGTGTTCAAGCACCAACAGTAATACCGATTTGTGGGAGTTAATTCTTTGACATATTTACTATGTAACACTGTTCTGGATCACCATTCCACTGAAGGTTTGTTAACCAAATCAGTTGTGATATTAATAATTAATTAATACAATAACAATAGCTGTAGTTTCACATATTTATTATTAGTATACATTTTGTCACATGCACAACAGCCATGCCATTAGACTTCCCATGATAGGTGTACCCAGGATTCTCCTTGTCAAAGGTAACTTTCCTCGGTCTAAGTCAGCATCTCCACAGCCTCCTTCTGTCATTGCTGGCCTTCCTCAACAGATATTACACATTGATGCGAAACCCCCTGTCATGATTAGCCCCTATGTCCCTGTGCCTATAACATCCTGGTCCTTACATGCTCCCTATGACTATCCAGGGCATGGCCTGTGCTATATAGTAGTTTACCTGACTCCATTTAGCCACAATGAGTGTCACCCACTATCTCTCTTTAAGGCCTGAGGCTGATATTTGTCACACCCCAGTTTATTACACCCAATTTATTGTGTAGTTGACATACCTTCCCATGAATGTGACCTACATGATTGCTCTGAGTACTGTGATGTGGTCAGGATCCATAGTGTTAACAAGTAATGTTTGGGGTGTGTCTATCTGTCATGATTGACTTTTGGGGGCCAGGGTGGGACTCCCTGAACCCCACAATCAAGGACTGTTTATAGCCCAAGACCAAACTGTCACAGCCCTGAAGTCTATCAAAATGGACACAAGATGTGTTTCAAGGACTTTCACAAATTCTCTTTCACTTATGTGTCATGTTTAAAGAATTAATGTGCTCTGTGCTGATTACTATTACTGGTTGAAGGGATTACTTCACTGTAATAATGTTATTTTAACTAATAAATATACTATTTCCTGTTTCTGTGCCATGTTGTAAGCACGCTATGTTTGTTAGTGTGACAGCAAAGGGTTAACCCAACAGTTCTACAAGAAATTAGATGGATAGATGGCCCCTCAGATAAACCAAAAGATTGCAAATAGGACAAAGATCTTTTATTACCCCTTGGATGTTTGTTCTGTCAGAGAGGACACTAAGGGGAATATATGGGGTTAATACATTAAGCAGAAACTTATAGTGTTAATAGAAAATGTGAAATCACAACAAAGAAACTTTCCAGAATCTCCTGAGACATCACTGTGTGTGTGTGTGTTAAAGGAAATTGATTCTCCATGACTGAGATTCCTAAACTGGCATGCTGGACACTGAGAGCTCCTGTAAGCTAAAGCAGGATAGTAAGGGGTGTATCTGATCCCCTTATCTCTGGGTCATGACACTATCCCTTTAATAGTAAATGCATTGGAGCACCTGTTGTAGATCAGGTGGGTTTCTTGATTTGTAATAACCTCTTGTCTACTAGGGTCTATGTTACCCTTGAGGTTGATATGTATTATGTGGAGTGATATTATTGCCAATAGTTGATTTTCCCAATATATATACTAGCACAAACATGCTCATTTAAAATTATTTTTTTTGTTATCATATTTGTACCTGTGGGACTGTTACATTTTTTGTAGTATTGTGCTGTCTCTTAAACTGCTTTTGCAGGTCTCAAAAATGCTTTTGATTTTCCCAATATATATAATAATGTAGACATATTACGGAATAAATCCCTATTTTTTAATTGCACATTTGTGCCTATGGGTCTGTTAAGCATTACATTCTAAAGCATGTACCTATTATTGTTTTTATGTTTTTAGTACTTTACTGTTTTTGCTGTTTTTTAAAACAATTTGCAGCTGCTCTTTAGTATATGTAATTATTGTCTTTGAAAATCATTAATATTGTGAGTTATGAGTAAAGTTCCAATTGAATAGTGACTTGAATAGCGTACATCTTTATAAAAGTAACTCCTAATATAATGATGTCTGAAAATCCATGGGAACGAAGCCGGTCATTTGCGAATCTGACTTGTTCTATAACGTTACCAATAGGTCAATCGCAATCATGTGAAAAGGGGTCAATTGAATCATTATGTAGAGTTACTGATCACTTTTTAGTTGTGTAACTATATATAACAGGGAAATGATTGAGTCCCTAAATGATCAGGTAATACATTTATAATGTTGTGCTTCCTTTCTAGATGTGTGGATCATATCCATGGTCATTGTGTGTCCACTCAGCCTCGCTATGATCATTATGGGTGAGTTACACAAGAGCAAATTAAAGGGTCAACGTCGTCCAAATATTTACAATCCTAGATTTAGAAGACTGCACTTTAAACATTAAAAGGTTTTTTTTTGTATGAGAAATAATTGAGTTCTAGTGTAGAAAACATAAATATAGACAATGTGAGAGGCCAATATGGCAGAGAGAGAGGCCAATATGGCAGCCCCCTTGAGTAAGCAGAGGGAAATACAACATATTAAGGATACATAACTTTATATTATTGTTGTAGAATAGTTTGCAATATATTGGAGAAAATATCTGCAATTAAATAGTAAAGTATATAAAACTCTGTACTAAAAACAAACTTAATACAAATAAAAACAAATGCATAGAACCCATGTTATATCATGCATTTATAGATCAGATTTAGACTTTACAAAACATTGATTTTTCATGGAAAACAAGTGAGGAAATGTTAAACATGTTTAAACTAAACTGTTTTTGCAACAATTTCAGGACCTCCCCCTCATTTTGCTGCAAAGCTGCATTTCCATAGTGTATGTTTTCTTTCCTTTTCACAGGGTCCATAAACAGGTATGACTGCCCCTTCCAGCCTCTCATACCCATTTATCTGATAGTGGCTGGGGTCTTCAACTGGACAGCCGTCTGTGTGATCCCCCTGAATCGCATCTCTGAGAGGTTACTTGTGGTGGTGGAGGTCATACTTGGAGTTTTCTGCTTTGTATGGCTCATCACAGGTCAGTGCTACAATTGATTTGATCTTGTTCTGATCCTTGACCCTTGTCATAACCCTCCTTTCATTGGGCTTGAAAGGGTTGTATAGGTTCTGTATCCCACACACAGGAAGAGACCGATCCTACCCACAGGTTGTATAGGTTCTGTACCCCACACACAGGAAGAGACCGATCCTACCCACAGGTTGTATAGGTTCTGTATCCCACACACAGGAAGAGACCGATCCTACCCACAGGTTGTATAGGTTCTGTATCCCACACACAAGAAGAGACCGATCCTACCCACAAGTTGTATAGGTTCTGTATCCCACACACAGGAAGAGAACGATCCTACCCGCAGGTTGTATAGGTTCTGTATCCCACACACAGGGAGAGACCAATCCTACCCACAAGTTGTATAGGTTCTGTATCCCACACACAGGAAGAGAACGATCCTACCCGCAGGTTGTATAGGTTCTGTATCCCACACACAAGAAGAGACCGATCCTACCCGCAGGTTGTATAGGTTCTGTATCCCCTCACACAGGAAGAGACCGATCCTACCAGCCAGTTGTATAGGTTCTGTATCCCCACACACAAGAAGAGACCGATCCTACCCACAGGTTGTATAGGTTCTGTATCCCCACACAGGAAGAGAACGATCCTACCCACAGGTTGTATAGGTTCTGTATCCCCACACAGGAAGAGAACGATCCTACCCACAGGTTGTATAGGTTCTGTACCCCACACACAGGAAGAGACCGATCCTACCCACAATTTGTATAGGTTCTGTATCCCACACACAGGAAGAGACCGATCCTACCCACAGGTTGTATAGGTTCTGTATCCCACACACAAGAAGAGACCGATCCTACCCACAAGTTGTATAGGTTCTGTATCCCCACACAGGAAGAGAACGATCCTACCCACAGGTTGTATAGGTTCTGTATCCCACACACAGGGAGAGACCAATCCTACACACAAGTTGTATAGGTTCTGTATCCCACACACAGGAAGAGAACGATCCTACCCACAGGTTGTATAGGTTCTGTATCCCACACACAAGAAGAGACCGATCCTACCCGCAGGTTGTATAGGTTCTGTATCCCCTCACACAGGAAGAGACCGATCCTACCCACAGGTTGTATAGGTTCTGTATCCCCACATAGGAAGAGAACGATCCTACCCACAGGTTGTATAGGTTCTGTATCCCCACACACAAGAAGAGACCGATCCTACCCGCAGGTTGTATAGGTTCTGTATCCCACACACAAGAAGAGAACGATCCTACCCACAGGTTGTATAGGTTCTGTATCCCACATACAGGAAGGGACCGATCCTACCCGCAGGTTGTATAGGTTCTGTATCCCACACACAGGAAGAGACCGATCCTACCCACAGGTTGTATAGGTTCTGTATCCCACACACAGGAAGAGACCGATCCTACCCACAGGTTGTATAGGTTCTGTATCCCCACACAGGAAGAGACCGATCCTACCCGCAGGTTGTATAGGTTCTGTATCCCCTCACATAGGAAGAGGCCGATCCTACCCACAGGTTGTATAGGTTCTGTATCCCACACACAGGAAGAGACCGATCCTACCCACAGGTTGTATAGGTTCTGTATCCCCTCACATAGGAAGAGGCCGATCCTACCCGCAGGTTGTATAGGTTCTGTATCCCACACACAGGAAGAGACCGATCCGACCCACAGGTTGTATAGGTTCTGTATCCCCTCACATAGGAAGAGACCGATCCTACCCACTGGTTGTATAGGTTCTGTATCCCACACACAAGAAGAGACCGATCCTACCCGCAGGTTGTATAGGTTCTGTATGCCCACACATAGGAAGAGACCGATCCTACCCACAGAGGTTGTATAGGTTCTGTATCCCCTCACACAGGAAGAGATCGATCCTACCCGCAGGTTGTATAGGTTCTGTATCCCACACATAGGAAGAGACCGATCCTACCCACAGAGGTTGTATAGGTTCTGTATCCCCTCACACAGGAAGAGACCGATCCTACCCGCAGGTTGTATAGGTTCTGTATACCACACACAGGAAGAGACTGATCCTACCCACAGAGGTTGTATAGGTTCTTTATCCCCTCACACAGGAAGAGACCGATCCTTCCCACAGGGTGTATAGGTTCTGTATCCCACACATAGGAAGAGACCGCTCCTACCCGCAGGTTGTATAGGGTGTGTATCCCACACACAGGAAGAGACCGCTCCTACCCGCAGGTTGTATAGGTTCTGTATCCCACACATAGGAAGAGACCGCTCCTACCCGCAGGTTGTATAGGTTCTGTATCCCACAAACAGAAAGAGACCGATCCTACCCGCAGGTTGTATAGGTTCTGTATCCCCTCACACAGGAAGAGAACGATCCTACCCACAGGTTGTATAGGTTCTGTATCCCACACATAGGAAGAGACCGCTCCTACCCACAGGTTGTATAGGTTCTGTATCCCACAAACAGAAAGAGACCGATCCCACCCGCAGGTTGTATAGGTTCTGTATCCCCTCACACAGGAAGAGAACGATCCTACCCACAGGTTGTATAGGTTCTGTATCCCACACATAGGAAGAGACCGTTCCTATAGGCGTATCTATCTATCTATCTATCTATCTATCTATCTATCTATCTATCTATCTATCTATCTATCTATCTATCACTCTATCTATCCATCCATCTAACTATCCCTCTATCTACCTATCCCTCTATCTATCCCTCTATCTATCTATCTATCTATCTATCTATCTATCTATCTATCTATCTATCTATCTATCTATCTATCTATCTACCTATCCCTATATCTATCCCTCTAACTATCCCTCTATCTATCTATCTATCTAACTATCTATCTATCTATCTATCTATCTATCTATCTATCTATCTATCTATCTATCTATCTATCTATCCCTCTATCTATCTATCTATCCCTCTATCTATCTATCTATCTATCTATCTATCTATCTATCTATCTATCTATCTATCTATCTATCTATCTATCTATCTATCTATCTATCTATCTATCTATCTATCCCTCTATCTATCTATCTATCCCTCTATCTATCTATCTATCTATCTATCCATCTATCTATCCCTCTATCTATCTATCTATCTATCTATCTATCTATCTATCTATCTATCTATCTATCTATCCATCTATCTATCCCTCTATCTATCTATCTATCTATCTATCTATCTATCTATCTATCTATCTATCTATCTATCTATCTATCTATCTATCTATCACTCTATCTATCCATCCATCTAACTATCCCTCTATCTACCTATCCCT